>PVJH01006915.1:0-60777 GCA_004026705.1 Nesogale talazaci
TTTAGATTAGAATGAATGGGGACCTCTTACCAATTTAAGAATGGTTGTGCAGAGGTGCAGACAGCGGCAAAGCAGACGTTGGGCCTTGTGGTTCACCTTGGTTAGAGCCTTCTGCAGCTCTGGGAGCTCATAATCCTGATCTGGCTCCTGCGGGAGCCAGGGCACACAGTGCAGCTCCTGCAGAAGCCTGGAGTCAAGGGTCAAAGTAGTTAGAACCGGTACCCCTGCGCTCCTTCCTTGGACATTGTGTGAAGATGATAATATTCTTAGCGACCCACAGGGACAGATTTCCTCTCAGGACTTCCTTGGAAGAATTCAAGCCCTGGAAATTGCTGGTGGCAGCCATGCTGGGGGACAGTGCTTGGGCTCTGTGCAAATGATGACAGAAAGTGACCTGCCTGCCAGGAGAAGTTCAAAAGGTTCTGAGTTGGATGGAAATATTCTAAATGCTTCTTCCTAAAGAATAGAAGAAGCTAATACTTCCCTCCCCCCCCACCCCCAAAAAAAAAAATCTAGCTGGCTAGGTAAGGTTTAGGATCAAGGGCTTGCAACTTCCATATGGGCAGACCATAATAACCCTAGAGGAGCCATATTCTCTGTCCACTTTCTCTGAAAAACTTCACATTTGTAAATATCCTTGAAAAGGCTGAAAACACCCTCAAGCAGAGAGGATGATCATAATAGGTGGTTAATTCGGTGTCCACTGAAACACACCGAACCTGTTGCTTTAGATTCACAGTCTCATTTCATCGTCACCCACTCACTGTCAAGCAGTCACTCTGACTCTTGACGACCCTACAGGAGAGCAGAACTGCCCCTGAGGGTTTCGGAGGCTACAACCCATTACGGGCCTAGAACGCCTTTCCCCTGTGAAGATGTTAGTAGTTTTGAACTACCGACCTTAAGATTTACAGCTCAACATGTAAACCACTGTGCAAAAATCCTCATCTCTAATTTACCGACCAGGAAACTGAGGCTTGAAGCATAAAATGTCTTGCTATTATTAAGGAGATAAATTCAGTTCTAAGCCTTTACACTATTAATTGCTTCAGGATAATAGACTAGAGGAGAGGGTGGCGGCAGCCTAGAGCAGAGTGGTAAATTGCTAGCTTAGGGGACAAATTCAGTTCAGAAAACTTTTCAGATTCACCACAAAGAGCTAGCCAGCACAGTATACCAATAAAAAGCTACATATAGACAGTGGCACATGCCCTCACAGAAGGGTCACAAGGAAGGGATACGTGAACCAGGGCACATGAAGCACTGATGAAGCACTCAATATTCCTCTGGTCCCTTGAGGCTTCCTCACTGTCCGTTATCATGACCCTAGTGGAGTCTTTCCCTGTGGGCTAGGCTGGAGCATGTCCACAGGTACAGATAAAAGATAAGGCACAAGGAATCCAGGAACGGAATGGGAGTAACGATAGCAGGTGGGGGGAAGGTGGGGAGAGGAAGGGAGGGAGGGAAGACCGAGTGCAATGGTTGACACATAACCGCAGTGCCTGCTTCCAGGGGAACCAACCACAGAAACTGGGGGGAAGGAGACAGCGGCTGGTGTAGATAAGAAAATAATAAGTCATCATTTATCAGGGGTCATGGTTGGGGGGTACGGGGGAACTGATACCAAGGGCTCAATAGAAAGTAAATGTCTAGAAAAGAATGATGGCAAAAAATAAAAAATGGGGCTGAGCCCCGGTGGCGTAAGTGGTTGAGTGCAGAATTGCAGCCCGCAGGCTTGGCGGTTCAAATCCAGCGGCGACTGGGTAGCGCCCACGACCACCAGAGGCAGTAATGCCCACACACAAAAAAATGTTTTAAAGAATGATGGCAACATATATACAAATATGCTTAAAACAATTGATATATCGATCATTATAAGAGCTGTAAGAGCCCCCAATAAAATTGTCTTTTAATTAAATAATAATAATAAATCGAATAAAATCATTTCACCCCTTGTCTGAAAAAAAAATTTTTTTTAAGCCAGGCTGTTAAAGCTAAGAAAATGTGAATTTCCAGAAAATCTTGATAAAAAGATCCTTGGTCACACTGGGCAATCTCCATTCGAGTCCTCAGCACCCTGAAGTCATGCGCCCATGGGTGCAAGACCCCTGCTTGGTCTCCGTATGAGGGCAGGCCGGGAGCCCTGGGGTCCCAGCGGGTTCGAGTTGGGCTCCTCCCACAAGGTCCGCACTTCACACCCCCAGCTGCTCCTTGGGAGAAAAACGAGGCTCTCTGCTCCCAGGAAGGCCCGCAGCCTCAGAAACTCCCGGGAGCATTTCCGCCCGCCCTGTGAGGCTAGGCTTGGTATTCTCCACCATGAGCCTCACATTTTGTGGCAGTCACAATTTAAAAAACCCCATTACAGGGTACCTTGAAGAACTCACCTGCTGATGTGAAGCAGGCCCGCTCCGAAGTGCGGCACAGCCAAGAGCAGGTGATTCCGTAAGAAAAGCTGGCACTGGCGCATCCCCTGAAACTTGACGGTCTTCTTCCAGCTACAGAGTAGAGGTGGGTGCTGCCGCGCTGCCGCCCGTATTCACGTCCTCCCAAGGGCCATCCCCATCATCACCTACCGGCTCAAGGCCTTGCGTACAAGGTAGTTCTTAAAGAAGGGAATGGACTGGAGCTTTTGCCAGAGAACAGAGTGGCGATACCAGGTGCCCAGTGTCATTGTATCACTGCCCTCCACAGGGTGCATATGCAGGATCCCAAAGGGAGAGAAGATGTAGTGCTCAGGGTTCACCTTGTTTGGTGGCACGACCATCAGGTTGTAGGGCCTGTGGAGAAGCGCTCTGGTGAGCGAGAGCCCTGGGAAGAGCCGCAGCCTCCAGGAAGGGGCAAGAGAAGGGTGGTTGGGGAGGGGGAAAAGGCAGGCAGGAAAGAAGGGAGGAAAGGAAAAAAGGAAGGAATTCGAAGTGCAGAAAAGAAGCAAAATGATCTTCAAACTAGAAGGTGGAATGAATGAATAGAAGGGGATTAAAAAAAAAAAGAGTACCTATCCTATTCTAAGCAGCTCTTTTCTCCAGACCTATATACAAAGGAGTACTTAAAAAAAAACACACAGATTTTTTTCCCCCAAAGCTATGTATTTAATTTTTTTAAACAAAACAACCGTATCACCTTCGAAGTGCTCTCCACTGCACTTAATACATTTTTCAAACCTGTGATTCCACTCTTGGAAACATTTTTTCAAACTCCTCTGTTTGGATGGCTGACAGCACCTCCCTCATTTTTTTCTTTACTTCTTCTACATTGTCAAATCGCTGTCCTTTCATTCATGGAAACAAAAATATGTCACACAGAGCAAATTTGGGTGAGTAAGGTGTGTGGGGCAAGAGGCATACTTTTTTTTTTTCAATCCCAAACCTAGCATACTGAGATGACTGCATAAGCAAGTTTATCTTCGTGGTGACAAAACCAGTGTCCTGTCTGCCACAAACAGGCTTTTTATTGTCAAATGTCATTACGCTATCTTTTCAGAACCTCTAAGTAGAAAGTTCGATGAACGGTTTGACGTGGTGAAGAACTCCAAATATACTATGAGTAGACATCTTCATCCCTTAGGGAAGTTGATGGACTCCCAGAATGAGGTTTTCCATCAATTGACATTTCACTTTGAATTTTCCCCATAGTGCTATCTTTGTAAGCTGTGTACAATATTGCATCAGGGCTGAGCCCCGGTGGTGCAGTGGTTGTGTGCAGGACTGCGGCTACTGGGATGGAGGTTCGATTCCAGCTCCACGGAGCAAAGGCTGGGCCTCCTACTCCCACCACCTGAGGGCAGTGATGCCCAAAAAAACAAACAAACAAACAAAAAATATATCGCATCAGTTTCTGCGGCATGTTCCCCGAGCCACCCCCAGCTCAGTCAAGCAGGAAATAAAAAGTTCACAGCTGCAAGCTGTTCTCTTAAGTCAGCCATCACAAGAAATGAGATTTGAGTGAAACTTTTTATGAAAAAATCCAGTATGACCAGAGAGGACCTTCTCAGGCGATGCCACTGAGTGTAGACCTCAGAGCAAATTGCTAGATTCTTGCCTAGTGGGTAAAATGTGTACTATGGATGCTCCACTTTACCCTGTGCAATTCTGGGTGCTTTTTGGTACTCCCTAGATGAAGGTGGCTTGGGAAAGTTCACAGGGAAATGGAATAAAAAGATAATGGAATGGTATCTCAAACTTTTCAAAACACCCTAAAATGATATCCCATGCAATCTTAGATGCTGTCGATGATGTGACCCCTCCTCATTATGTGAAGCACTAGAAAATGCTCCTGAGATTCCGCAGAACTGATGCCTCCATTTGTAAAACACATCACGATTTCAGAGGTATGAAGAGGTGAACAAAATGTTCATTGTAGAAATGTGTGGGTTTTTTTTAAGTGTGTCTCTGGATAATGAAAGAACATGCAGATGTAATCAGGAAATTACTGTTTGGAGTAACTAAGAGGAAAGAAAAATAAGAGAAATCTCAGGAGAGAAGAAAAAGGCAAGTAAAGAGGGGAACTACAAAGCAATGAGCCAGAGAAGCACTTCCAGAGGTGTCTTTGAATCCTTGTAGAGCTTGGACTCTGAGAGCAAAATGCACCTATGCCCCACATTAAATACCATTTATGCTTCCCTACCTCATAGTCTGATCGAGTTGCAGTACACTAGTTAGCATGTTGCTATATCTGAGCACATTTCATAAAACCATTATTAATTTTGATTTCACAATTTCCTTTCCATAACCTAGAGCCAGTAATATTTTTAGGCATTAGTATACTTACACACTCTTCAAAAGCAGTATGTCCTATAACACCTAAGAGATACAGTGGCCCCACCCTATCTCTTCATTTTCTCAACTTTCAAGTGTATGTCACTAAACGAAGGAAGAGCATCCAGGTCGATACCGGGGTGGGCTTGTTTCTTGTCTGTTAAAGTCACTGGATTTCTGCAAGTAACAAAGCCAGTGGCCGTGGACTCAGTTCTGCCTCCTCGTGGCGTCCCGTGTGTCAGAGCTCAACTGAGCGCCACAGAATGTCAATGTCTGCTTTTTCCCAAGTAAAGCGCCGCGCCTTTCTCTCTGGGTGGCCGGGCACTGCCAATCTTTCAGCACCAGTCAAGTGCATTACTGTGTGCATCATTCAGAGACTCTGCTGGAGTGCTGTTAGCCCAAAATTGCAAAAGAGAAAATGGAGACGAGAAGCTATAGAATAAAAGAACACGGGGTTTAAAACCAAATCTGTCTGATTCAGAGTCTTTCCCTTAACCTCTAAACCGCAGAACCTTCCATGGGATAGCAGCCTATCTTTACTGAGCCTTGGCTGTACCCGGTGTATAATCCTTTCCCTAGTACCTTCCTAAGGAGGCTGATGGTTTGGAGCAGGCTTAGAGTTAGGGACAACCCTCCTCACTCCTAATGGCCACTGCTCTTCTGAGGACCACTCATTCATTTCACAAATGCTTATGAAGGCCAAAGACTGTGTCTAGCACAAGGGATAGTGTAGTGAACAAGAAAAATGGAGTCCCAGACTTCATGAAGCCCCGTGAAACTATCCATCAAGTTCCTCCTTTACCCAGGTCCTGTGATTAGAGGGGAGCCCTGGTAGCAGAGGGTTACAGGTGGGACCAATAACAACAAGGTCAGCAGTTCAAAGCCACTAGCCCCTCCTTGGGGGGAAGATGAGACTTTCTATTCCTGAAAAGAGTCGTAGTTTGAGAAACACACAGGGGCGGTTCTACCCTGTCCTATAAGTGATTTTGGAGCTTGGTGATCGGAGGTGAGGACATAAAGATGACCACTACATAGTCTGGATCTCCAAGGATTAAGAGTCGATTGGAGTATTAAACAATCTTCTTCCTGGTTCCTAGTCCTATATTTTCTTTCTTTATTTATTATTTAGGTCTCTATTTTCAACTGCCTCCCAAACATCTCAAATCCTACGTCTTTTGTGCACCTAAAACACAAGTTTTACACTGACCTCATCACAATCCCTCTCCAGATGCATTCTTCCTCTTCGTAAGTCATTTATTTATTCAACAAATCCTACTGAGTTTCCACTCTCTGCCAGTCTACGTCCTGAGAATACATTACAAAACATAACAAAAATCTCTGCCCAAAGAGAGTTTTGATTCTCCTGGAGGAGAAAGATAATAAATATCGCAATAAAGTGAAGCCAAAGGGAAGAGCAGAAAATGGAAGATTGACAGTACTCGGGAGAAGGACCCTTCTGCTTTAAAGAGAGTGGGGACGTGAAGAATGAGCAAAATGTCTAAATCCATGCGGGCATGAGTTACGTTCTAAATCTAGAACACTCAGAGAAAAAAGGACACTGATCAATTCAAGCACATTAAAACAACAACAACCCCGCTACATGGCAAAATAGCTAAACAAATCCAAAATGGTGTTCTAGACTTTTGGGCAATTCCCGTTTGAGGACTTTTTGAAAAAGTGGTCAATAAAATATGAAGGGCACCTATGTGAAGACATCAGAGAACACAAAAATGGTTACAATTTAGAAGAAAAGTTGAACTGGAAATACTCCTCCCTCTTGGATGTGGGCTCAGCATGATAACTATTGCTCCCTTCATTCTGTGAGTTCATTGAAAATCTGATACCTTCTTAATCCTTTTTGTACCTCTCGGTGGTTGTCCTTGACTTACAACAGGGCAGTGTTCCAATGACGATGTCATAGTGAGTTTTGATATAGGTCAAATAGCTCGCTCTCTTTAATATTCATTATTGTTGCTTTTTATTATCAGTGTCTACAAAAATGCAATCTTTGAACATCGTTGAGTGAATATGAGTAACTTATGAATTGACCACAGCACTGTATATAGTACACATTACAAAGGATGAGACATAACACCTCCCCGAAAAAAAAAGTACCATAAAAGCAGAAAGCAGTAGATAGTTGCCCACAAAGTTCAGAGAGTTAGAGAAGGGCAAGAAATGGAAATAGAAAAAAGAAAGAGAGAAATGGAAATGAAATTCAAGGAGAGAATGGAGTAAAGAAAGGTACTGGGCAGGTCTGGAGAAGTGGCAGCAGGTACTATATTGGGCCATGAATGTGCCAAAAAGCCCCTGAAACAACCCAAGAACCAGAGCAGGGGAATGGATGAGAACCCTCAGGCTTTTGAGCAGAAACAGAAAGAACAGAAGAAGCTCTGGGAGTTCAAGATGACAGGGAAGGGCCCGCTGGCCAGAGAGGAAATTAAGAAATCTGGCCGAAAAGACACTGTTATTTTTGATCGAAACAATGATGATCCTTGATCCATTCCTAAACACCCCAATTCCTTGCTATAATACCTGCTGCCACCCATAGTTAGAAAGGTGCATTGTCTAGTGGTTGTGCGCAGGACTGCGCGGCCCACTGGGATGGAGGTTTGATTCCGGCTCCCAGGAGCAAAGGCTGGGCCTCCTACTCCCACCACCAGGGCAGTGATGCCTTAAAAAAAAAAAAAGAAAGAAAGGTGCATTGTCTTGGAGTCTAGCATACATTTAAGAGTAAACTTTTCTAAAAACAGAAGAAAAGAAACCAAACAATGATGCACTTCTTTAGTTCTTCTCCGTAACCATTCCTATTCATGAGATCAGAGGAAGCCAGCCCAGAATCCTGCTAGAACTTTCCCTCAGGCTATGTCATACTCAGAATTCTGTGCCATCTGAAAGTAAAGCAACTCATTGTGCGTGGGTGGGGGCGGGGGAGAAAGCAAACCAAATCAAACCATGGTACCTTGAGACCGTAATGACCATGGTACCTTGAGACCATAATGGATGACTTGAATCAGAAAGTGTATGATTGTTGGCTGTCAAATCTGAGATGAAGACCTTCACCTGTTTCACAAGGAAAAGCTCAGTAAACAAACCACTAGCTGGTCCTAAGTGTGCATCTTCATCACGGATACAACCTAAGCCAGGGACTGTCTGTATAGTAACCCTAACCTACCCGTGCCGGCGGTGGAATGATCAGGCACTTTGTGGTGGGAGGAAAGCAGCCCCAGACTTACGTTGCTGGGCTTCCTTCGTGGGCAGATGCTGACTTAATTATCCACTGCCTTTTTCCATCTCTCGCTCATGGCTTCTTTTTAACGTGCCCAATACTCTTTGGTTGTGCTGCTTGATGATGAAGACTAGGCTGAGAGCGGGAAGCCATCAGCTTGTGCTCTTCTTTCTCAGAAACTCTCGGCTGAGGTCAATCGTCATCCCATTTCACATTACCACCGTCACTCTCCTTGCCACCAGGCCTGCCAATGGGAGCAGCCTCAAGACCAGATTCGACCACAAGTGATCATTTAACTAGCTGTGATGACACCACATGCTGTGAATTACTAAAGGCAGAAAGCAATTGAAAAAAGGAAGCCCTCACTCTTACCAGGTTGATTCTGATTCATAGCAACCCCATCTCAGGACTAAGTGGAACTGCCCCTGGGGGTTCTGTGACTGTGACTCTAGAGGAGTGGACAACCGCATCTGTGTCCCTCGGAGAAGCTGGCAGTTGTAAACTGCTGACCCTGCCACTAGCAGCCCAGGGCATAAGCCACTATACGATCAGGTCCCCTTTTGTGAATTACTATTATTCTCCTTTCCATTAGCGAGAACTCAGAATGTTCACGGCCAAGGACATGACCAAACCAAAATCAGATGCTCATATTTGAGGATCTGCTTCCTGAGACTACACACGATAGCAACCACATGCCCGTTACAATCTCGTTAAGAAAGCAGAGCACACACTAGCCATTTGACCAAAATAAGTGCAATAGAGGGACATTTCTTAAGATCTCAGGAGACTGAAAAGGCAAGAAGAAAACACTAGGGTGACACGGAGAGATAATGCAGGAAAAAGATACTGGCTTCAGAACCGGAGGAAAAGGGAAGAGGTTCGAGTTATGAAAATCTATTCATGGGCTGAACCCTGGTGGCATAGTGGTTGTGCACGGGACTGTGGCCCACTGGGTTGGAGGTTCAAATCCAGGAGCAGCTCTCCAGGAGCAAGGTTGGGCCTCCTATTCCCACCACCAGAGGGGCAGTGATGCCTCAAAAAATAAATAAAAAATAAAATCTATTCCCTTGGAGCTGAGCCCCGGTGGCGCAGTGGTTGTATGCAGGACTGTGGCCCCACAGGGATGGTGGTTCAAAGCCAGCAGCAGTTCTCCAGAAACAAGACACAGCTTCCTACTCCCACCAGGGCAGGGATGCAGGGGAGGGGGGAAATCCATTCACTTGGAAGAGAGCTTTATAGAGTTGGGACTCAGATGTCTAAGGAGAGGCTGCTGTCAGATTGCTATTAATGCCTACAGAATTTGTAGGAGGGACTTTCTGGGTCTCAGCACTTTGAGAGGAAGGTGCTGCCCAGCTGATGGCAATTCCTCTCAGGGCTCTGAGGTGGTTGATTTGGAGAGCCCTTGCTATATTGCTGGAGCAAGGCTGACAGCAACTGTGAGTGAACAGGAAGGAACAAGACCATTCCCCAATTATCCTGCTGCCCAATCTCAGTATCCGTCTAGCACCCCTGTTTATCCGACCTAACAGGCCAGCTGAAGAAAGGAGAAATGTAGTCTGCTGAGTCTTAGGCCAGCATCACAGCAGAGAATGGAGAATGAAAGCAATGGAGAATGAAAACCAGGAGACAATCACTTAACCACTGGCCCAGGCTCTCAATGAATGCTTGTTAAACGAATTAGTCGGTGCCTAAGTGACAGCTGCAGCTCAGAAGTGTGAATGAGATCCATGTATGCAGGAAATAGGTTCTCTAACAGAGTACAAAGAATACTGATGAAGACCTCCGACTTTGTTTTATACATGTAGAGTACTGAATTAAGGTCCTTGTCCCACCACTTACTATGTGGATTTGGACAGTCAACGTAAGCTTTCTGAGTACTAGTAGAGTCAACTCCCATATGGGAATAATACTGCCAACAACTTGGTAGGTGAGGTTTCAATGAGAACACATGGCATGTGTTTATTTTTAGCACAATGGCTGGTACAGGCTTGATTAATGGCAGTTATTTTCATTTTTGACTGAACAATAAATGGATTTTTAGAATAGGCAAGAATTGGATCTTAATGGGAAAAGCGAATGACTATTTCTACAGCTATGTAAAGGAGAAGGCTTGGTTTTATAGCTCGAGGAGATAAAACTGAGACCAAAAGGCAGAAGTTAAAAGAAAGTAGATTTAGTTCTGTCTCAGAAATGGGACATCTTGGGGAAAAAAACACACATTTTTCCCGACGCTGTAAGGATGCAAACAAATCCAATTATTGCACTGAAGTTGAAAGAAGTCATCGTTCAACTCTCTCCTGCGGCTGTGAACAGAAGCTCCTGTCATTGTTGGCTACTAGAAGAAAGAGGACGGAGCAAAAACTGAGAGACACATGACCCAGGTAAGCTGAAAGAGAAAGAAGGCAAAGAGTACGAGAGCAGGAGGGACAGGGACAGAAGAGAAGGGTGGGGCTAAAGGGAAGAGGCAAGAAGCAGGTGTGGAGAGGGAGAGAAGGAAGAAGCTGGTAAAGCGTAAAAGGAGTCCAGGTCCTTACCTGAAGTGCCGACTGGGGGCCACATTGAGATAAAGGAAATGGGCTGTTTTCAGGTATTTCTCCATCTGCAGAATGCTCATCAACTGACTACGCAGGAGGGAAGTCTCAGGCAAGAAGTCAGTTTCTCTCTTTGGAGAGGCTTTTTCTCCAACGACCCTCTGATCAACGGAAGACCTGTCCGATAAAAAAAAAAAAAAAACCAAGGGAGGGGGAGAAGGGCAACAGAATAAAAATTTTCAATACTCAGGAAGGGGTCCTTGCTACTGATGGCTAGAGACAGGAAGAGCTAGATCAGGCGGTTGAGGGGACCTGGCAAGGCATTTTCCCAACTCACTCACCTTGTAGACATATACTTGCAGCATGTCCTTGTCAACCTTCCAATCCTCCAGCTTTCAAACCTTTACCCTCTACCCTGTATGATTCCTATGCCCGTAATTCTCCCTTGTTCTTCTTCCCACCTCTAGCTTCCACATCTTTTCTGTCCCAGCCAGGATTCCATGGTGTGTCACTTCACCCTCACCCTCTCAAACCTGCCCCAACAGTCTCATCTTCTCACCCTTCTGTCAGTCAGCAAAATCGCAAACCCATGACCTTCAAGCTACTCATTGAAAAAGAAAATATCGCTGAGTCCCAGTGGCATAGTGGTTGAGTGCAGGACCGCGGTCCACAGACTTGGTGGTTCAAATCCAGGGGCAGCTCTCCAGGAGCAAGGCTGGGTAGCTCCCACGACCACCAGAGGACAGTGATGCCAACAACAACAACAACAACCACAAAAAAGTAAAAAATATATCAGGAATCAATCTGATACATTGAACATTCATGACTCAAGAGCAGTGGATTGACATCAAGGATATCATTCAAGGGTCACTAATAAATAAATAAAGAGGAAAGAAAAGCCCAAAATGGATGTTAGCAGAGACTCTGAAACTTGCTCTTGAGTGTAACTAAAGGAAAGGGAAGAAATATTGAAAGTAAAACAGCTGAACATAAGATTTCAAAGGGTGACTGGAGAAGATAAAGTAAAATATTATAGCGAAATCTGCAAAGACTCGAGTGAGAAAGACAAAAGAGAAGAGCATGCTTAGCATTTCTCAAGCTGAAAGAACTGAAGAAAAAATTCAAGACTCAAGTTGACATTTTGGTGGAGTCTCTGTTCTATGGGCAAAATGCTGAATGATGCAAGCATCACCAAAAGAATTGGTTGACATTCATCCATTTCAAGAGATAACTTATGGTCAAAACCAACAATATTGAAGGAAGAAGTTCAAGCTGCACTGAGGGCATTGGTGGAAAAGAAAGCACCAGGATTAATAAATTATCGATTGATGTATTCCAATAAACGGATACAACATTGGAAGTGCTCACTCATCTATTGCAAGAAATTTGGAAGACAACTACATGGCTTACTGACTGGATATTTGTGCCCATTTCAAAGAATGATGATCTAACAGAATGTGTAAATTAACAAATAATGTTGTTAATATCATACACAATTAAATTTTTTGCTGAAGATAATTTAAGACATGTGCAATAGCACATTAACAGGAAACAGTCAGAAATTCAAGCCATATTCAAAAGAGAACATGGTATGAGCAATATCATTGCTGACATCAGATGGATCTTGGCTAAAAGCAGAAAACATCAGGTATATGTTTACTTAATTTTTGTTGACTATGTGAAGTCATTTGACTGTGTGGATCATAATGAACTCTGGGTAGCATTTTGATAAATGGTGTTCCAGAACACATAATTGTCTCATAGGAAATCTGTACATAGGTCAACAGGTCTATGGAGAAACTGAAAAGTTCATAATCAAGAAATCTGTGCATCAGAGTTATCTCCTTTCATACATAGTCAAACTATATGCTGAGCAATAAACTGAGAAGGCGGACTATATGAAGAGCAGGGTTGAAAGAAGACTTGTTAACAACCTTCAACGTACCCATGACACAACCCTACTTTGCCGAAAGCAAAGAGGTCTTGAAGCACTTATTGAAAATCAGAACTACAGATTCAGTAATGGATTACACCTCAACATAAAGACAACAAAAACCCTTGTAAGTGGCCCAGCAAGCAACACCATGATAAACAAAAGATTCACGTTGTCAAGGAGTTCATATTTCTTGGATCCACAACCAACACCCATAGAAATCAAAGGACAACTGGAAAATCTGTGGCAAAAGGCCCCTCAAAAGGGTGATTCAAAAGCAAAGATGTCACTTTGAAGAATAAGGTGAACCTTATATAAAAAAATGAGGAAGGTCAATTTGATTAAAGGTAACAGTAGCCTTCTTCCCCAGATAACGTATCTCAGACAAGCAGCACAACATCTAGAAAGTCCTACCAAAAAATAGGGAAGAATTCCAAGACCAGAAGAGGTAGAGAACCCTCAGAAACAGGTCTTAGGAGACATTTTTAAATCCTGCAAAGAGGGGCTGAGCCCGGGTGGCGTAAGTGGTTGAGTGCGGGACTGCGGCCCATGGGCTTGGCGGTTCAAATCCAGCGGCAGCTCTCGGGAGTAGTGCTGGGTAGCTCCCACGACCACCAGAGGGCAATGATGCCCCCCCCAAAAAAACCCAAAAAATCCTGCAAAAAGGTCTGGGAAACAGATAGCAAATCAATTTGCTATTCAAGGGGCCAGTGGACTCAAGTTAGTGCCTGCACAGTCCTGGAAGAAGGCTGTACAAGATAGGAATGGAAATCCCATCCAGTAGTGCTTCCAATTAGAATCCGCCTTGGTGTTGGCTTAGGCATATGTGGGAAGGCTCCTCAGATTACACCCACCTGGGAGCTGCTCAAGAAACCCTTGTATCCAGTACCCCAGTACCCAGCAGGTAGTAAAAGTAGGTCCACAGGCAAGCCTCAGGGGTATTGAATGTGAGAGAAAAAGAACAAAGAAAACGTCTAATACTATCTGTGGGGGAAAGGGGTGGTGATGAATTCAGGCTGTTTTAAATTTTTTTCATTAATTTCTATAGGGATTATCATTAAGATCATTGGACTTATTTTGCACACACACGCACAAAAAAGAAGCAACCTCAGAGCAGTTTGGTTTGGGGTCAGATAAATCCCTAATATCAGTGGGGAAACAACTCAGCTCAAAAGGCTGCCTCCCTCATTTACCTCCTTTCGCTTCCAACGGGTTTCTCTGCTGCCTTCTCAGCACCGCTGCTTTCATACTGTACAGGGATGTCTGTTGCCAGTGCCAAGGGGAGGAGGTTAAGGCCATCCAGCCACCACGCCTCTTCTAGGGCCACCTCAGCCCCAACGATGCCCACACTGTTCTGTAGCTCAGGCAGGGTCAGTGGTCGCAGCCATGTAGCCAACTCCTCCTCGACCTGTTGTTCATTACACTGGACCTGCACAGAAGGGCACGTGTGGTACGGAGGCCCATGTTGGATCTTCTTCTTCTGCAAGTGGCAGTCCATCTGGGAGGCAACTGCTAACAAAGAATTGTCTGGGGGAAAGGCCTGGTTTATGGCATCAAGTATGTCCAGCTGGAGCTGGGACTGGACCCACGGCGCCCAGCGGTACAACTGCTCCAGAAGAGGCAGCAGGTCAAGGTGGTTACACAGAAGTGAGCGATACGGAGGCAGCAAACCCAGCACGGTGTGCAGGTAGCGCCATGCTGCAGGGCTGCAGTCCTGCAACACGGCTGAGAACAGTGATTGGAGCTCTGCCAGCAGAAGCTCGAGTGCTGTGGGCCGTTGTCCCATGGTCACGGCCTTAAGGAACTGTTTCTGTTTTCTCTCAGAAGCCCAGGGCCACTCTTCTTCCTCTGGGAGCAAGACAGACTTCCAATATTCCATGCCATCAGATAAGGCCTCATTGGGTGATGAGCGGGACTTCTCTTCATGAGGGACCAACAGAAGTTGAGCATTCAACTGCTGTCGTATTGACCTTGCCCAGTGTTCTGGATTTGACTGCCAGTTCCAAGATGTGGGTTGCTGGGCCTCACCTGTGTGGACCAGACCAGGAGGGAGAAAGGTCCTTAGGTTCTGCATAAGAGATGTCACAGTTAATGAGATGAGGTTAGCAGTTCTTAACATGGGAGTTGAGACCCCTTTGGGGGTCGAATTACTCTTTCACAGGGTTCGTACTGATTCATAATAGTAGTAAAATTACAGTCAAAAAGTAGCAACAAAAATAATTTTATGGTGGGGGGTTCATCACAGCATGAACTGTATTAAAGGGTCGCATCATTAGGAAAGTTGAGGACCACTGGGTTAGCAAAAGAGAAGGGAAGTGGGGGATGGACCCAGGGCATGGAAATGTGTGTGTGTGTGTGTGTGTGTGTGTGTTTCATAAGACCCTTAAACCCAACTCACTAGCTTGCCCTCAGTCCTAGGGTAAGAAGCTTGCCCAGGAGGGAGGATCCTTGCATGCACTGGGGTTCCTTTCCACCTCCCCATCTGCTGCCCCCCTCACCTCGCCGGGCTGGCACAGAAGGCAAGGGGAGAGCCGAGAGCCAGAGCTGCTGGTGCGGTAGCATGGGGGATGCCTGTTGGACAAGTGAGTGAACATGGACACGTGCCCCCCCCCCCAGCACCCTAACCCCAGTCATCCACATAAACACTAGAACACGCACGTGTGATCACACGAAGACACAAACCTACACACTGACAGGGTTCAGAGAACCTTGGACGCAGCAAGGAATTCAGAGTGGAGCCTGGGGATCACCTGAAAGAGAAAAACAGGTGTCACTCCGAGACCACAAAGCCCTAGTCCCACAGGCAAAGAAGGCACCCGACAGGAGACCAGAGGGAACAGGCAGGGGACCTTGCCAGCAGACTTGAGGGATGGAGGGGGAAGGAGGGGGCATCGCTGGATCGTGGTGGGCTTGCTTAAACGTGACAGACGATGCCAGGCCTCTCTAGGGGGCAGGGGCTACAATAAAAGCGAGACTGAAGACCAGGACTCAACCGCAGCCCACCTCCTCCGAGCAGTTAAACCGTTACGGGGAGCCCAAGGGCTCGAATCTCGACTAGGAGCCAGCACGCAGAGGAGTGGCCAAGGGGGCGGGTGGGCGGGGCTGGGGGCGGGGTTACGGCCAAGAAGGGCGTGGCCCAGGCTAAAGTTCTGCCGCCTGTATTCCTGGGCCTGGCAGAGTGCTTGTCTGTGTCTAAAAGAGTAGCACCTTAGGGGAAGAGCGATCCTGAGGTTGTTGTGGGCAGCTCTACTCCACACACTCATTTATCTGTTCATTGTGTGGCTAAACCACTGCCCTGTCCATTCTGACTCCAAGGCAACACCGAGCAGGGTGGACCCGCACCATGGACTTTTCAAGGGCCTGGAGGTGTGGCTTACACATTGACCTGCTAATCGAAAGGTCAGCAGTTCGAACCCACCAACCTCTCCAAAGGAGATTTAGTCTTGGAAACCCAAAGGGGCAGTTTTACTCTCTCTTAGGGGTCTCTCGGAATTGGAATCTACTGGAGAGCAGGGGGTATCTTTTGCTTAGCAAGGGAGCGCTTTAAGTGCTATGGCGCCAGGGCCCCTTTCCCCTCTCCAGTTTCATTATTTACATGTTAATCCCTCGTTCATCAGCTTTTCTTGAGATTGCAGCGTCAGTCTCCCAACAGAGCTGCTTGAATCGGAAATCCTCTGACTAGGATTTAGGAGCCCTCCTGGGGAAGGGTTACCTGTTGGGCTGCGATCTGTATGGTCATATGGTGGCATTTCGCAAGCCATCAAACCACCAGCAGCTCCGCAGGGAGAAGACTGGGCCTTCTTCTCTGGTAGTTAGTTAGTCAGCATTGACTATAGCAGTGAGAGTTAGAATTTAACTCAGTTGCATATATAAGGAGACTAAAAATAACTTTGTGTCTACTTTGTAACTAGTATTTTCTAAAATATGACCTTGAGTATATTCCACCTGAGTTTCTTTTATTGTTTAGCTTTAGCACGCATTAACTCTGCTTTCCAGCTGGACTTGTGTTTATTGACTATACCAAGGCATTGACTGTGTGCATCACGACAAACTATGGATAGCCTTGAGAACCGGTATTCCACAACCCTTCCGTAGGCTCCTGTGGAACCTGTACATGGATCAGGAGGCAGTTGTGCAAATTGAACACGGAAATACAGCATGGTTTAATATCAAGAAAGGTGTGTGTCAGGGGTGTACGCTCTCACCATACTTACTCAATCTGCATGCTGAGCAAATAATCAGAGAACTAGATTATATGAAGAATGCAGACTCAAAACTCATTTAAAAACTTTGATGTGCTGATGACAACCTTGTTCACAAAAAGTGAGAACTTGAAGCACTTACTGATGATGATTAAGGATTGCAGCCTTCAGTATGGAGTAAAACTTAATGCAAAGAAAACAAGGGGAGCCCCCAAGAAAATGATTTGTCAAAAAAAAAAAAAAAGGAGGGGGAAAGAGGAGCTTATATCAAGGACTCAAGTAGAAAATATTTGGAAATGAAGATGGCAACATGGGTACAAATGTGCTTGATACAAGTGATACATTGAATGTTATAAGAGCTGTAAGAGCCCCCGATAAAATCATTGGGAAAAAAAGAAAGAAAACAAGGGGACCTAGGGGGAGGAAGTATATTTTGAGAGTGATGATAACAACAAGTGTGCAAATGTGGTCTGCATACAATTGACATATGTATGGATCGTGATGGGAGTTGTATGAGTACACAATAAAATGATTTTAAAAAAAAGAGGGGGAAAGAGGAGCTTATACCAAGGGCTCAAGTAGAAAATATTTGGAAATGAAGATGGCAACATGTGTACAAATATGCTTATACAAATGATATATTGAATGTTAGAAGAGCTGTAAGAGCCCCCCCCCCAATAAAATCATTGATAAAACAAAAACAAAAAAATCTTACATCAAAATATCCTCTGAAATCTTAACACCAAAAAAGAAAAGAAAACAAAATTCCTCACAACTGGACCAATAAGTACTATCATGATAAATAAAAGATTGACGTTGTCAAGGGTTTTTGTCTTGCTTGGACCCATAGTCAATACTCATCCATCAAGAGATCAGGGAGCACAACACATTGGGTATATCTGCTGCACAAGACCTCTTTAAAGTGTTGAAAACCAAGGACTAAGGTACACCTCTCCCAAATCATGGTATTCTCACTAGCTTCAGATGCATGTCAAAGTTGGATATTGAATAAGGAAGTGCCAAACATGAATCAATGTATTTGCATTGTGGTGCTGTTGAAGAATTTTTAAAGTACCATGCACTGCCAAAAGAACCAACAAATTGGGTTGAGCCCCGGTGGCGTAGTGGTTGTGCGCGGGACTGCGGCCCACTGGGACGGAGGTTCAATTCCAGCAGTGAGGCTGGGCCTCCTACTCCCACCACTGGAGGGCAGTGATGCCAAGAAAAAAAAAAAAGAACCAACAAATCTGTTTTGGGAAGTACAGCCAGGATATTCCTTAGAAACAAGGATGGTGAGACTTCATCTCACGTACTTGGACATATAATCCGACCGGTCCCTGGGAAAGAACATCATCCGTGGTGGAAGGGCAGGGCAAACGAGGAAGGCTCTCATCAAGGATTGGCACGGTGGCTGCAACAATAGGCTCAAATGTAACAATTGTGATGGCAGGCGGTGTTTCATTCTGTTGTACGTTGGGTTGCTATGGACAGGAACTGATTGGGCTGACACTAACAAAGCATGGTGGTGTGCTGGTAGGACTCTGGTTAAAGTGCTCAGTTGCTAACTGAAGGTTGGAGGTTCCAATCCACCAGGCACTTTACAGAAGAATGTGACAGTCTGCTTACGTAGAGATTACCACAGCGTTCAAAACACTATGGTTTGGTTCTCTGTATTACGATCATTATGAACCTGAATCAAATTGATAGCAACAGGCTTTGTTGTTAAGGTTTTAACAAACTGAAGGCAAACAGCAATGTAAGAGAATTATTTGACCCAAATGGGGAGTCGGGGGGTGCTTTCAGGTGTTTCAGCAATAAGGGTAGAAGGCATTAATCATCCTTTTGTGATAGGTGAGATTTGGAAGGAAAAACACATCTAAATCATTTGTAAGAGGTTAAATTTGTAGGCTCACTTCAATCTCTTCTTATAAAAAGTCTTTCTCTGGTTAATAGTAGGTGGAGCTGGGAAAGAGTCAACAAATATTTATCAATCACATTTTATGTGCCAGCTACAGACAGAATCTGCTTTTGATACTTCCTGCACGATGCAAAATCCTGCCCTTGGAATCTCTCAACATTGCCGCTTGAAGCTTGAGTTGTTTTCTTCAGTTCTTTCCATTCAAGACAGGCCGAGCTTGTTCTTCCTTTTTGTTCTCTTACTCGAGGTCTTTGTCTATTTCGTTACAATATTTCACTTTGTCTTCTTGAGCTGAAAATTTCTGGTCAGCTCTTTAACTTCACGTCTTCCATTTGTTTTAGCTACTCTATAATTAAGAGCAAGCTTTAGTCTCTTTTGGCATCCACTTTGATCTGTTCTTTTCCTGTCTTTTTAATGACCTTTTGCTTTCTTCATGAGTGTTCTTTTTTTTCTTTCTGAGGCATCACTGCCCTCTGGTGGTGGGAGTAGGAGGCCCAGTCTGTGCTCCTGCGGAGCTGGAACTGAACCTCCATCCCAGTGGGCTGCAGTCCCGCCCACAACCACTACGCCACCAGGGCTCAGCCCATGAGTGATGTTCTTGATGTCGTGTTCTGTTATTAGTGTTCATGAGTCAAATCCATTATTGAGATGCCTAGAAATTCAAGTGGGAGACACTCAAGGTCATATTCTGGCTCCCAGGGACTTGTTTTAATCAACTTGACCTGAACTTATATAAGCAATTGATGATGTGCTCCACAGTCAGCTCCTGTCCTGGTTTTAGCTGCTGATATTGAGTTTCCCCATCATCTCTTCCCACAGCTGTAGTCAATTAAATTTTTATGTATGCCATCTGGGGAAGTCCATGTGTATAGTCACCTTCTGTGTTGTTGAAAAGGGTATTTGCGGGCTGAGCCCCAGTGGCGTAGTGGTTGTGCGTGGGACTGCGGCCCACTGGGACGGAGGTTCAATTCCAGCAGTGGAGCTGGATCGTCTACTCCCACCACCGGAGAGCAGTGATGCCCCCCCCCCAAAAAAAAAAAAAAGAAAAGAAAAAGGTATTTGCTATGAATAAGTACAACCAATGTTCTGGGAAGCAGCAGTAAAGAGATCAAAAGACAGGTTGCATTAGGTAAATCTGCTGCACAATATTTTAGACTATTTTTTCAGCAGGTTTTTTTTTTGGGGGGGTGGGGCATCCTGCTCTCCGGTGGTGGGAGTAGGCGGCCCAGTCCCACTGCTGGAATTGAACCTCCATCCCAGTGGGCCACAGTCTGATGCACAACCACTACGCCAAGGGGGCTCAGCCCTTTTTCAGCAGTTTTATTGGCATATAATTCACATATCATTCAATTCAATAATTCAATCACATCAAGATGAGTTGTACAGTCATCCTCACAATCAGTTTAGAACATTTTCTTTTTTTCTTTTAATCTTTGTTTGTTTTGGGGGCATCACTGCCCTCTGCTGGTGGGAGTAGGAGGCCCAGCCTTGCTGCTGGAATTGAACCTCCATCTCAGTGGGCCGCAGTCCCGCACACAACCTCTACGCCACTGGGGCTCAGCCCCTAGAACATTTCCTTGTTCTCATCGTTAGCCCCCATCCTCCCCTGACATACCTCCAAGGAACCACTAATCGAGTTACTGTCTTTACAGATTTATTTATCCTGGATTTCATATACAAAAAAAACATTTTTAAAAAAACAAAACCCCCAAACTAAGAATAACATAGTATAAAAGATACAATTTCTTTTTTTGGGGGGGGGTTTGTTTTTTTGGGGGCATCACTGCCCTCGGGTGGTGGGAGTAGGAGGCCCAGCCTTTGCTCTGTGCAGCAGGAATCGAACCTCCATCCCAGTGGGTCGCAGTCCCGCGCACAACCACTACGCCACCGGGGTTCAGCCAAAAGATACAATTTCATGAGAAAAGAAGGCAGCAGATATTAAAAACCAGAACAGATTTAAAAGGATCATAAGGGATATGAAATGATAGGGTACTACATTTTAACCTAACTGCATCTGGTGGCATAGTGGTTATGCGTTGTGTTGCAATCTGAAAAATCATCAGTTCAAAACCACTGGCCGCTCTGTGGAAAAAAGATGGCTTCCTATGCCTGTAAGCAGTTAGTCTTGGAAATTCACAGGGCAGTTTTACCTGGTGCCTTACAGGGTCACTATGGATTGGCATCAACTTGGTGGCAGTGACTTTAGGTTTTTGTTTTTGCATCTTTAACAAGCAACTTTTCATAGCTTCTCAGCCTTTTGGCTAAGATCAAGTGTCACAACAATCAACTTTCCAATGCATTCTGCATAGTAACAAGACTGTTTCCATCTCCAGTCCGTCTTCAGAGGGGGATTCACCAGGGGATTAATCCATGTGTACTTCCCCCTCACTTAGCATTTTTAAAATGGGTCAAAACAGAGATCACAAGATATTGCAAAGCAAGAATGTTACTTAGAGGACCAAAGAGCGCCTAACCCAATCCATTTTCAATGGCCTCATCTGCATGTGAAACTTAAGACTTTGGCTAGGGGAAGAATGAGTAAGAATTGATCCATTGGAATTGTGGTGCCAGAGATGAGTATTGAAAATACTGTTGACTATGAAAAGGAAAAACTGTCCAGTCCTCTGCCATCCTCACAACTGCTGCCAGGCTTGAGTCCATTGCTGCAACCGTGGTTGTCAATCTATTTCCTTGGGGACCTTCCTCTTCCTACTGCCCCTCTACTTGACCAAACATGATGCCCTTTTCCAGTGACTGGTCTCTCCTGATAACAGGACTGGACAGTTTTCCATTGTGTTGGCCATCAGATCACTAGGGGTTGGAATCACGCAATGGCACCCATTGACATTAGAAGTGTGACATACCAAAATTAGGACTTAGGAGAGCTCGCTTAGGAAATTGTATTGAAGCAAGATCTAAAGAGGTATTCGGGAGTATGGAGGAAAAGCAGAGAAGGAAGGAGCAACAGATGCAGAGATGCTAAGATGAATAGTGCCTGGCAGGTTGGAGGAATAACCCAGGGTGGTGGGTCAGAGAGGGAGTTGTGAGTCAACTCAGCAAATAGTACTCAGTTGGCTCTTTGACAGTCACTGATAATCGAGCTGGCGATAGGCATGGCTTTGCAGGTTATGTCTAGTTAGCTGATTTGAATCCTAAGAAGAATGGGGACAGGTTGTTATGAGTCAGGCTTGACTTCATGGCAGTGTGGTTTTTGTTTTACAACTATGCTTTAAGTATATGTAGCTTTGGGCTGAGAGGTAGGAGCAGGTTGGAGGGGTGCAAAAGTGAATACTGGAAGATGAAGACACGACAATAACCCTTGTGAGAGATTATGATAAAAGTGGGAAGTAATCGATGTCAAAGGCAACTCAGAAGGATCAACTGATAGAACTTCACATTTAAATGAGATGAGAAATGATGTGCCCAGGTTTCCATGAGTACTAGGCACAGGCGGGAAAGTTTTGAGTTTGGTGTTAAAACATATCAAAATTTGAGGATGTTTTTGAAAAACCTAACTGGAGATGAAAGGAACTTGAGGGAGGGATCTGAAAGTCAACAGGGACTGGAGCCTGGTCTGCACATGAAACCATCTTAGAAAAAGGAGACTGAGAGAGAACCAGACCTACATGCTGGGAGGAGGGTGAGGCTGCAGAAAGGCTAAGTTGCACTCACCAGGTAGTTGTGGAGCCAGAACAGAGCTTCACAGACCAGGGAGGGGGTCAAAGATGAGGCATGAGTAAAACACCAACGCTACTAACAAGTGAGGAGTAGCACATAATTAACGGACTTAGCATCGTCAGGAAGGTCACCTTGGTGAACCTGTGGCCATAGTGAGAACTATTCCTGTGGATGAGTGTTGTGGGGGTCAAAATCGAGTGGGTCAAAGCAGACACTTGTTTTTAAAAAGTTTGGTTTTGAAGTGGAACATTACATGGTGGCTGGTCATAAAATGGGAGTCCAACCTGGCTTATAAAGGGAGTCTGGGCTGAGCCCCCGTGGTGTAGTGGTTGTGCGCAGGACTGCGGCCCACTGGGATGGAGGTCCAATTCCAGCTCCACAGGAGCAAAGGCTGGGCCTCCTACTCCCACCACCAGAGGGCAGTGATGCCCCCCCCCCCAAAAAAAAAAGAATATAACTAAAGAAGGCAGCTAGAGTAGGGATTATAAAAAAGAAAAAAATTGAGATCGTTGGCCCTTGAGAACTATGGGCTGGATTGTGCAAGTAGACGTGAAAGAACTAAGGGAGATCCCAGAAAACAGTATGTCAGAGGCAAATGGCAAGAGCAATAGTTTCTAAGGACAAATAACAAGACAGGGTCCTATGGCTGAAATCTTTTCAGAGAAATGTCAATTTGCCCAGGGATGGGACGTACTGACGTCACAATGACAGGGGCACAGCCTTGTTTCCTGTGTGACTTTTGTCATCATTTATTCCAGTGCATTGGGCCTGAAACGTCACGCTGTCAGTGGATACCTCTTCATGGCAAGACCCATGGGAGATTTAGTGACTTTGAACAATGAAGTGGTAGAAATGAGGTTTTCCCCAGGGTAGATTGGTTCTCCTTATTTTTCCAGCAAGTTATGAGTTCTCAGACATGGAGAGGAAATAGTTAACTCACAATGGGAGTTTATTGCAAGGACACACACAATTAATGATGTAGATGAATTCTCCCCGTACCAGATACTCAGCATCCCAGTCTCGGGTCTCTGGAAGTTGGGGGATTCACAAACCGTTTTCACATTTACACTTTCCTGTCAGAAGAGCTAGCCTCCAACATTAATATCACGGGTCCAGTAGGCACCATTTCACAGCATTAATTATTAAAGTCATAGCACAAGAAGTTAAGACACATATGGTGGTAGCATGCTCATCTCAGCCCCACCTAGTGGCCTGCGTGGAGGGAGAGGTAATGGGAAAAGGGGGTAAGGAGGAGAGGGACAGGAGTTAGGGTGGGGTGAAGAAGTGGTGAGAGACGTCCTGTTTATTGCTCACGGGAAGGGAATGTATAATCAGCATACACATCACAGGAAGATGAGCTAGGGGGTGTACATGCAATACCAAGGGAAGGCACTAGGGGCATACATGTGACAAGAAAGGTGGACCCTAAACACTATATGGCAGGCTAACCTTGATCATCCTTGGGTGGACGTGACCTTCTTGTCTCCTTAAGTACTCTACTGCTATCCTTATCAGAAGGGAGTAGATCTATTTTAGGGTGATACAGGCTATAGTCTGATTGCTATGGATGGTTAATAACCCTTAGGGAGAATAGCTCTTGAACTGCTTTGGTTGGCCTCCAAGTGTACAGTAGTTAGGCATATATTTGGGGGAGAAGTGTTTTCACATTTATACTTTCCAAAGGGAGAATTGTACTAGACAATCCTGAAGCCTGTCAGCAGGGAGGTTTCTGGTCATCACCTTTAATCTTAATAAGTCTTTTCAGTCAAGAGATAGCAGCTAAAAAAAAAACACTGATTGGCACTATTTTTCTAAGTAATTGTGTCTCAGATGGGCTTCATCATCTGTTAACCAGAGGTCCTCAAACTATGAGGTCCACCAAGGTATTTTTGACGCCTTTGCTGCCCTGCTTACCTGTTGACTCAACCCCGGGCCCACAGTGAATTTGTTTATAGATTTTATTTTTTAACAATAGTCCTGCCCTCCAATGGTCTGAAGGAGAGTGAACTGTCCAAGTTTTAAAAGTTTGAGGACCCTTGGCTGAGCCCCAGTGGCGTAGTGGTTGTGCGCGGGACTGCGGCCCACTGGTTCGGAGGTTCAAGTCCAGCAGCAAGGCTGGGTCTCCTACACCCACCACCAGAGGGCAGTGATGCCCTACCCCCCAAAAAAAAGTTAAAAAAAAAAGTTTGAGGACCCCTGGATAAGACAGTACTTAAACTTAATAGTTTTGTTGTGAAGATTAAGATATGACATATACCTCATCAGTGGGTTTTCAGATACTGGCAAGCATCC
This sequence comes from Nesogale talazaci, assembly GCA_004026705.1. NCBI lineage: Eukaryota > Metazoa > Chordata > Mammalia > Afrosoricida > Tenrecidae > Nesogale > Nesogale talazaci. The sequence continues at coordinate 24,538 of PVJH01006915.1, forward strand.
TGATGTAGTGAGAAGCATATGAACTTTGATGTTCAATCTGTACATTCATTTAGGGTCTGCATCTGTACATTCATTTAGGGTCTGCTACTTGAGAATTCCAATTTCCTGAGAAGTAGGAGGGAATGCTTTTTTATAGGTGGTTCTAAGTGTATTGTTGTGGGATCCCGTGTCTCAGATCTTCAATTTCCTCTGTGAAAAAGCAGTCATTTTATTATACAATTGCTTTTCTCTAGCAGCTTGAATGAACTGGAAAAAAACCCCAAAAAAACAGCTGGATGCAAAAGGAACTAAGGACAGCAAGAAATTGCGATAAAGTGATATGCCATTCAGATAGTTGAATACTGAAAAAAAAAATGCCACAAGGAGAGCCATTAATAAGAATGGAGAGAAGAGTTAGGAGCCACACAAGAGGTATAGTGGGAACAGTGAGGTAGGTACATGAAAAGGCTGGAGTTAGAGATTATTAAGGTCATATGAAAGAGAGCCTGAAGTTTTGGCTTTATCCTTTAAAAATAATACCATGTCATTCTGGGGGGGGGGCCCATTCTCTGTTCTGTCAGTTAGGGTGTATCAGTAGCTTCAACTCCAAGTGCTGAAAAAATACCTTCGACCTCTTTTAAACATTTCTCCCCATGTCTGAATGTATTGTAAAACATCATCTCCCAAGTTTTCCCCTTCCTGGATTCTCCTGAAGAGAAGCACACAGACCTTTTTAATAAAAGATTTTATTGCTCACCCTGAGAAGACAGAAAATAGGCAGCAATCTGGGAAAATAGTAGAAGTTCCCCAAACATCCAGCATTCTTACAAGCTTCATCTTTGCTCTGTGGCTACTGATTTCACTGGAGTTAGTGCCTAGAAGCCTTGTGATTTGGGGATCTGTCGTCCTTAAGATATCCCTTCCTTGGGACACTTTCTTATAAGATACAGTACATAGAAGATAGTTATGAACTAATGTATACTTGAATCACAACTGAGCCATTTAAACCCCAAAGACAGCTAGACGGGCCCCATATAGTCTACCATCTGAGCAGGAACTGAAGATATCCTGTTGCTTTCAACTAAGGCCTTCAAGACCGAGGTTTACCTTCTGTAAGTGAAAGCAACTTCTCAGTAGCCAGGGGTGAAGCTAATCGGTATGCATTAACGGACCGAACAGAGATTCGTGCCAATAAAGTGGGTCCCCTTCCGGGGTGGGGGTGTGGGGTGGGAGAGACACTTTCAAAAAAAAAAAAAAAAAAGCAGGTTTATTCGTCCAGGAGCAAACGTACCCAGCTCTCAGGCAACCCTTCACCTTCTCGGCCCGGGCTTTATCCAGTCCAAAGCTTCATCGCTGGGCGGCGCCACGCAGGGCCACCCGTTCGGGTTTGCGACGCCGCCGCTAACTGCCCGCGGGCGAAGCTTTCGGCTGTTCTGCAGCAACGCCGGGCCCGGCTGCGGCGGCCTCGTAGTCTGCGATGCGGCGCTGGACCAGGGCGGGCATGAGGTGCACGTAGGCGGCCATGAGCCGGTGGTTGGAATGGATCAGCTTCCCGGCACAGCTGTGCAAGCAGGCCTCCTAGACAAGAAGGCAGGGTGGCAGGCGGCTCAGGCCCGTGCGGCCGGCCCCCGGCTTCGGGCCCCGGCCCCGGGGCGCAAGCCGGGGAAAGACCCGGGCCAGAAGTGGACGCGGAGCGAGGACGCCCTCCCGACTCAGCCCCCCACCTCCTCAGCGTCCAGCGTTCGGTAGTGCAGGCTGGGGACGCAGCGCTGGAAGCAGAGTTCGGTCATCCGGTTGTAGACCAACAGGAAGTCCCGCAACTGCAGGAGAAAGGGAACCGTGAACTCGGCGAGCAGGGGACACCCCCCCCCCCAGCCCCCCACTGCAAGGCAGGTCCCGCTTCCCGAGGTTGCCCGCGGCGGCGCACCGCTCCCCGAAGTTGCCGGCCCTCGGAACCCTGGCGCTGTGCGGGCAGCGCGACGGGGGCCGTTTTGGCAGCGGATGGGACGACCCAGGCCCGGAGCCGCTCGCCTCGCACTCACGTTTCTCAGCTGCTGCTGCTGCTGCTGCTCCATCGCGCCCCCCGGCGCACGTCGACCTCACTTCCGTTGCCGCTTGAACCCACCCCGGAAGTGACCTCACGCCGCTCCCCAAGGAGCCGAGGGGTTGGCTCAAGCGCCGCCCCGCCCCCGACGGAAGACGCCACCTCCGCCCTTATAATCTGCGACGTGGCCGGCTTCTTCTGCCCTCGAAGGGACGTCACTTCCGCCGAGTCCCTGACCTGCTGCTGGGATCGCGACGGGAACTGGAGCCCGAGGTCCCTGCGCGGCCCGGGCCTGGCGCCCTGAGGGGAAGAGCGGCCCGGCCCGAGGTGAGGGGGGCGGGGGGCGGACCGACTTGGGCGAGAGGGAGTTAAACGCACAAACCTACCCCGAGGGCATGATGCCCCTGAGCCCTGGGGAAAGATGGGGACACACCTGATGCCCAGGTGAAGGGGGGTGGGGCGGGCACTCACACCTGGGAAGACATAACTGACTTTGGAAGGGATCACCTTTCTCCTGGGAAGAAGCGGCCTTTACTGGAGGTGGAGGACATACCCCAGCTGACTCAACCGAGGCCCGGAAGGGAGGATCTGAGCTCGAGGAAGAGGTGCTTGGGGTGGAGGTAGCCGCCCGAGGCCACTTGGAGGGAGGGGTTCGAGGCAGGAAAAGAGTGGGAATGGCGTTGCAGTGGAGGACCCACATGAACGAGGAGTGAGTGTCTGGGCCCCGGAAAGGGGGTCCATCTCCTGGGGCAGGGAAGGGGAAAGTCACACCTGAATGGAATGCGCCGCAAAAGGGGACGGACTTTGTCCCTTTTGCTTCCTGCTCTGTTCGCAGAGCCTCTTGTGCTTGACCCACTGCCGGCCCTCACTAAATATTTGCTCAGTGATTGGATGCATGAATCTTGGTTTCCTGGTGGGCTTGGGTGGTTATGAGAAGACACCTGAGACGAAGTGTGTTGAATGAGAAGGTTCACCTTGGGGGGGAGAAGTACATATAGCTAAGGAACCCCGAGACATTCTTGAATGCTGGAGACAACCTGCACCGCCTGGGGCTTGGCCACCGAGTCCTTCCTCCAGGAGAATGCTGGGTAGGCCCTCAAACCACCTGTGTTGGGCTTCGCAGGGCCCTGGGGTGGAGGCATTGACTGCAGTTCCTGCCCGCACCATGACGGACGGGATCCTGGGAAAGGCAGCCACCATGGAGATCCCCATCCACGGGAACGGTGAAGCGGGGCAGCTGCCGGAGGATGATGGGCTGGAGCAGGTGCTTTTCTTGATACCCCCCCATGCCCCCTTCAAATTGAGTCTCAACTTAGAAACTCTGGGTTCTTATTCCAGTAGCCTTCCCTTAACATCTCATTCCTCACCATCTTTTAAAATAAATTTTTGTCCCGAATCTGTGCAGATCTCCTTTGCTCTCCCTATGATACTTGAACCTTGTTCCCTTCAGCCCCCACATGATTCAACTGCTTCTGTGCCCTGAAGCACCCCCACCCCCTCTTTGGCCTATAGGACCTCCAGCAGGTGATGGTGTCAGGACCCAACCTTAATGAAACCAGCATTGTGTCTGGTGGCTATGGGGGCTCCGGTGATGGACTCATCCCCACAGGTATGGATGGGCAGAGACAAGTAGCTGGTGTGCACAGGGGGATAGGAGTGCTTCTGGAAGCCCTGGGATCTGCCTAAGGAAGCTGAATTATGTCTGGTTGCCTTGGGACCTTCTGCCAGCATGAACCCCCAGATTCTCAGCCCAAGGCCACCTCCTAGGGTTGTCCATCTGTATCCACTTAGCCTCTCAGATGAAACCACTTATCCTTTCCCTACAGTCAACTCTTTAGCCAGGTTAAGATGTCTGGTTCACAGACGTTGTTCCCCAGCTCTGGAGCTTAAGGCTGATTTGGAACTTTGTGAGACTGCTGAGGGTTTTGCTCCGGGCTCAAACATTTTTAGGAACACAGCCCCAAATCTCACACAGGTGAGGATTTCACATGGAAAAATCACCAGGGATCTTACCAGACCCCATCATCCCTGACCCCATCACAAGGGGGCCAGAGGAAGTCATGAGGTGTGTGCTGAGATTTAGGTCTTGGGGTTCACGGGAAGCTTTCCCTCTAATGGGCAGGGGGATCCACTTGTGTTCAGAAAGTCATTTTCCTGTTGGGAAGAAAGTATGCATGGGGCTGCAGAGGTAACCGAGAAGCTGGGGTCAAAGAACTTGGTCCTTTAGGGTCCGGCCGGCATCCATCTCACAGTGCCACTCCCACTGGCCCTGGAGATGAGGTGGCTCGGGGCATCGCTGGAGAGAAGTTTGACATCGTCAAGAAGTGGGGCATCAACACATACAAGGTGGGACTCAAACACCTCCCATCCTCCCCCGGGGACCTTTATTTACCCCATTCTTCCCAGACCCCAGGGTCCTTATGGCTGAGGATAAAAACGGGGCGGGAGTGGGGTGCTGGGGTCTCTGACCTATTTTTCCACTTTGCAATCAGTGCACAAAGCAGCTGCTATCGGAGCGATTTGGCCGAGGCTCCCGGACTGTGGACCTAGAGCTAGAGCTGCAGATTGAGTTGCTGCGTGAGACGAAGCGCAAGTATGAGAGTGTCCTGCAGCTGGGCCGGGCACTGACAGCCCACCTCTACAGCCTGCTGCAGACCCAGCATGCACTGGGTGACGCCTTTGCTGACCTCAGCCAGAAGTCCCCAGAGCTTCAGGTGCTCAGCTAGGCCAAAGAGGGGGAGGACTGGGCCCGGGCCCTCCCAGGCAGTCACCCCTCAGCCTCCCTCCCTCCCTCCTGCAGCCCACAGGGAGAACCCCTCCAGGGTGGGCCCAGCCCTGTCCCCAGCAACACTCACCTGTGGAGGCAGCTTAAGGGTTTGTACAGAGGTCCAGAAGCCGGAGGGGTGGGGGAGGATGCCTCTTAAGTAACCCTTCTTTGCCTCAGCAAGGATGCCTGTGGTGTTCAGCCTAACTGGAGCCCCTCCCCTGCCTGCTGCACTAGTTCTTCCCGTTCCATTCCTGTGAATTTATTTGAGAACCCCCTCCCTTCATATTTCTACCCCAGGCAGCCTCAGGGTGCCCCATTAACTTTCTGGCTGGGAAAGCCTGGCTGGAGGCAGACCTTGGGTATTCCAGTGAGATATGATGTCAGCCTCCTGCCTGGGGAGGAAGGGAGTGGAGGGTCCCTGCAATGGCAGTCAGGTAAGGAAGGTCCCTTACTGTCCCTGCCTTCTGCCCTCAGGAGGAATTTGGCTACAATGCAGAGACACAGAAGCTGTTGTGCAAGAATGGGGAGACGCTGCTGGGGGCTGTGAACTTTTTTGTCTCTAGCATCAACACATTGGTCACCAAGACCATGGAGGACACACTCATGACTGTCAAGCAGTATGAGGCTGCCAGGTGGGGACAATGGCTGGGTCTAGGGTCTGGGGAAGTGGCTGGTGTGGGTGGAAATGGGGGCAGTAGTAGGCATAAAAATTTGAGAAAGAAAGAGTATGTGTGGAGGAGAAATGAGTGGAGACCAGGTTGTGTCACCCTCCTTCCCAGGCTGGAATATGATGCCTATCGAACAGACTTAGAGGAGCTGAGCCTAGGTCCCCGGGACGCAGGGACACGGGGCCGACTCGAGAGCGCCCAGGCCACCTTCCAAGCCCATCGGGACAAGTATGAAAAGCTGCGGGGAGATGTGGCCATCAAGCTCAAGTTTCTGGAAGAAAATAAGGTGCCACCCCTGCCCCTTCACCATCTGTGAGACTATTAATGTTTCCCCGAGCCCGTCCCCATCACTGAATTGGGAACTGCACCTTGGCTAACAGTGGGATGTTCACTCTTGATGCCCACAAGCCAGACCTTGCCAAGTTAGCCTCCTTTGAACCTCTGACCTTTCCTCTTGGATGCTGGGTCTGGAACAGAAGTGGGGAAGTTGTCCTCTGGGCTGGGATACTTTGGGATACCAGAACCGTGAGCCCAGCAAATTGTCAGGTTTCTCTCATCAGATGGCCCTCATCTCCAGTTGCCTCTTTACTCTAAAAGCCCTGTCAGAGCTGAATTGAGGTGTGGCTGGTTTAGGCTTAGCCTCATAGCTCCTGAATGGAATCCAGCCTTAGCTGCCCCTGTTGAAATCCCCAGATCAAGGTGATGCACAAGCAGCTGCTGCTCTTCCACAATGCCGTGTCCGCCTACTTTGCTGGGAACCAGAAACAACTGGAGCAGACCCTGCAGCAGTTCAACATCAAGCTTCGACCCCCAGGAGCTGAGAAGCCCTCCTGGCTAGAGGAGCAGTGAGCTGCTCACCGCCCAACCTGGCTATCAAGAAGGACACTGGGAGGGGCAGCCCCAGGGTGGGGAAGATTGGACATGGGACATCCCCTGCCACTTGCCCTCTGGCTTGGGCTCCCTCTCCCTGGCTGGTGCGTGACACTAGTTTTGCCCAAGCTGCTGTGGGGAAGGGGCCAGTAGGCCCAGCAGCTGCCACCCTGTTCTGTATTCTCCTGGCCACTGGGCTCCATTCCCAGATCTTTTCCTTCCACTCCACAGCCAAAGGCTATGACAAGATCACTCCCTGGCCAATGACGTCACTCCTCAGGCCTGCACCCAGCTCCTGGGGTCTGCCTCTTGACCAATGGCAGAACCTCAAAAGGCCCTGTCAGCCAGTGGCAGCTCTCCTTGGGCTCCCCCGGGCCAATGATGTTGCCTCCAATATCCTTTGTCTCTCCTCTGTGCGTGCCCATTGCAGAGAAGGAGACTGGGACCAAAGGGGGTGGGGATAATGGGGAGCCCTATTTCTGGCCCTGCATCCGAATGGGCCTTCCCCCACCCACCCAGTTTGTGCTCAGAGCCCTGGAGAATTGGGCCTAGCACTAGGAATAAACCTTTCATAAAAGCAGGCCCAGAGAGGTCCATTTGTGGGGGGGCTCCAGCAGGGTGGGCTGGCTGAAGAAATGCTTAGCCTAATCATACACCAAAGCCCTATCGGGTCAGGGGAGGTAGGACCAGGCAGCTGAAGTCACAGGTTTCAAGAACATTCTGTAGGCCCAGTCTCACCCCAGCCCCGCTGGGGACAAAGCTTATTTGCTCTTCAGGCTAGCACCTTGTTAGCTATGGCTCTTAAGAACTATGGTCCAGAAGACGTTGGACCAGTTGGTCACCATGCCTTCATTCACACAGCAAATATTTACTGAGTGATTTTATTTGCCAGGCACTGTGCTAGTCCATGGGGAGACATCAGTGAATAAAGCACAGTCCCTACCCACATTGTTGATGGCCTAGTGGGGAGATAGAGACAAGTAACCAAGCAACTACAATACAGTTAAAAGACCTAGGATACAGATGCTGTGGGAGCCCAGAGGAGGGGCATCTAATCCAAACTGGTAGAGATGGGGCCTGTTAAGTTGGAAGCTGAGGCCTGGGGATGAGACCAGGGAGAATCTGGGGGAGGACACTGTAAGCAGGGAAGTTAACGTACAAAGTCCTCGAGTAAGTTGGGAAGACTTCAGTTGGACAGAAATAAAAAATGGAGTAGTTAGATCAGCAGTTCTCAACCTGTGGGCCCTTTCACATGGGTTTCCTGATTCATAACAGCAAATAGTTATGAAGTATAGTTATGAAGTAGCAACAAAAATAATTTTATGGTGGGGGGGGGTTACCACAACAAGAGGAAATGTATTAAAGGGCCACAGCATTAGAAAAGTTGAGACCCACTGAGAGGAAGATGAGGAAGATGGTAGCATCATGGGATGCAGGAAGCTGTGAAGGATTTTAAGTTGGAGCTTGACTACATAAGAGAAGTCTAAAGTTTAGGAAAGTCCTGAAGGTTAAAATATTAAAATCATATTGCCCTTGTCCTGTGTAGTCCAGTACAAAAAGCTCCAGTTCAATCCTAAGGTATTACAGACTCAGGCACAAACCCTGGGACACCCAACTAGACGCCTGTCAATGAGAAGTTGAGGCAGTTCCAAGCTTCCCCACTGCACCCAGGTGTGAACCCAAACTGGAACCTTGTGTGAAGCCAGAAAATTGACTTAGGCAGGGAAGGTGCCATCACTTCTGTGGGCCTCGGCCAAGGGGAGCTCTAGAATCTTTCCACATTCTTCCCTATCTCTGGAGGGCTGAGTGAAGGGCACAATCCAGGCAGCAGATTCTCCTAGATTCACCTGACACATGTGACATTTGTCACATTTACTGCAGTTCACAGGCAGGCTTCCTTAGGTTTCCTCCCTCAGCAGACACAACAGACTGGCAATACTCCGTGGGTGCCCCAAGTCATCTGACGAGCTATTAGGTGAGAGGTGACGAGCTATTAATTATTAGGTGAGAGGTCAGATACAAGTCAGTTTCAAGAAGTTCACCAGGGAAATGGAATTAAAAGATCCTGGAGTTTTGCCCAGAAGCTTTTTGGAACCCCGCCCCTATCCCCCACCTCCCACCCCCGCCTCTCAAAGCCAGCACTTTGTTTATGGTCCTCTGGGAACTCCAAGCTGAATCTCCCAACTTTGGCTGGAATCAGCCTAACAGCAGGGTTCGGTCACTGATTCTGCCACTTTCTCGCTGGGGAGCCAAAGCCCTTTGTTTCTAGCGTTGTAAAACAGGGCTAATAAAAGAAGCTGCCTGTTAAATTATTAAATGAGATAATACACGTGAAGTAGTTAGTTTTGTGTCTGGGATTTAATAAGCACTCAGTCCCTATTAAGGGTTAGGACCATTTTTATTATTTTCCACCGGGACTGCTTTCCTATGCGATGGTTCTGAGAATTGCCCTAGATCTTCGGGATGAGGACAGGAGTCCCCGGAAGGTGAGAACCGTCGTTTTCTCACCGAGGGGCTCCCGAGAGCGCCAGGCATCTGGAGGTGAATTAAGTCCTCCACCGTTGTCCCCCGACACCCCCGTCTCCCAGAGCTCTGGAGCCGCCGCCCTTCCACCACCCAGAGATCCCGGGCTCCCCGGCTCTGCAGACACCAGACTGGCAATCTTCCGTGGGTGCCCCACGAGAGCCCCGGGAAGGGGACCTCCAGGAGGCCAGCCGGCCGGGCTCCGCCAGTGCGAAGTCGCTGCCCTTTCCCAGTCCCGGAGCCCATCGACACCGCCCCTCCCCCGGAGCCCTCAGAGCCCGAGGCAGCTGGCGGGGATCCGGGATCCGGGATCCGGCTCACCTGCTCTCAGCGCGACAGCGGAGGCAGCGCCCGCCGGAGCCGCGGGTGGCGGGGACGGGGGTGGGGGGGGAATGGGGAGGGGCGGTCCCTCGTGGGGGTAGGCGGGCGGCAGGGGGCGCGGCCTCCGCGGCGGTGGGCGGGACGGGGGTGGGTCCTCGGCGCTGGGGCCGCCCCCTCCCCCGGCCCGTCCGCAGCCCCGCCTGGGCCCCTCCCTCCGGCCTGTGCGGCTGGTCCAGCGGCGGCGCCGGCGCGAGGACAGGCGGAGGCGCGGGACGTGGGGCGGCGCCGCGGGCAGGGCCGGCCGGGCGGACGGGCTCTGGCAGCGGGGCAGCGCCGCGGGCCCCTCGGAGTGGCCGCAGTCTGGGCCTCGGCCCTCTCATCCTTCCCCGCCGCGGTGAGTGAGACGGGCGGGGCCCAGGCGTGCGTTTGTATCCCTGTGGTCTGGGTCGGGGTCCAGGTCCACGTCCAAGCCGTGTGTGCGTCCGTCGGAGGGTCTGTGGGTGGGGGCGCGGATGCCCGTCTGCATCCACGTGAGGCGTGCCCATATCTGTGAGAGCGGGGGGTGGGGGGGGTGCGGATTCTTGGGGCTGTGGCTGCTCAGGTGAGGTCTATGCCTGAGGTGGGGGGAGGCGCGGGTGGATGGGTGAGGTTCCTTGCGGGAGCGCGGGGTTGGGGCGCTTGTGTGTGTTGGCCAGGGTGCTGAGCGCTGCGGCCGAGGGTGGGGGCGGGGGGTGGGGTGGGGTTATTGAGTGGGACTCTGGAATCTTGTGGCCCAGCTTGCCCGAAGGGCTCCTTTTTCCCTGGTGCAGACACCTCCACCTTTTTACTGCCCCCACCCTCCACCCTCTTTGGCCGCTTAGAGGCCCACCAGGCAGGATGGAGGATAGTCTTCCCGCCCCTAGCACTGCTGTCTGGACAGGAAGCCTCATCCGGAGGCTACTTCTGGTAGGAAAGGACCGGCTATGGCTCCCTGCAGCCCAGGCCCAGTCTGGAGGACCCCAGGCCCCTCCTTGGTTCTGGCCTCCTTCCCTTCTGCACTTGGCTTCAGATCCTGGGCTTCGAACCTGCAGGGACAGATGGTTGCACCCTGGAGGGGCAGGCTGCACTCCAGGGAGGTCAGTCCAGTGGAGGGCAGGCCGTGGGGAGTGGGGGTGGGGGATGTCCTTGGTGTGGGGGTCTCAGGTGTGAACAGGAGAAGTCTGGAACTAGCCCCAGGATGATCAGAGCTGGGAGGTCATAGCAGGTGCAAGGTCCTCTTCGCAGACCTCCTGCCAGTGGGTCCGGCTTGCCAATGCCCATTCATCCCCTTAGTGGAGCTCTCATTTGTCTGCAGAAATGAAATCAGAGTCTGCAGGCCTGGCGTGTGCTCTGTCTTGGCTTGCATGCCTCCAGTGACAGAGCACTTACTCCCCTTTGCTGTGGGAGAGCTTAAGCAAAGGACTTTCTTCTCAGAGCCCCGGTGACTTTTCTTGTTTGTCAGTGCTTTTGCTTTTGCCTCTCTCTTTAGGGAGAGGGAACTGCAGAGATTCTGACACGCACTCCTGTCACCAGCATATACTCTCTGTGTGCCAGGCACCACCACCTCACTACTAAAGGGACAATGCGATTCTCTTTGAGAGATGAACTTGTGCAAAAGCTCAAGTCCCGCACAGCCTGTGCTCAGAAGAACAGACCAGAACCATATGGCTAGAGTAGAGGGCGCCCAGACAAAGTGACTCAAACTCGACAGGCATTTATTTCAAAGGGGAAGTGGGGGAAACGGTGTGACCATCCTCTAATGCATCTAGCTTTATGATGGAAGAGAGAAATTAAATCAAGGGAGTATAAAATAAAATTTAATTGGGCACGTATTACAGTCTACAAGGGTCCTAGGCTGGAAAAGAACCTTTGGGTATCTCAGGTCTGCGTAACAAGCAGACTTCTCTTCCTAATCTTCAAGTAAGGGAGCAGGAGAAGAATTTGCCCATCGCTGCACCTTGAGTTAGTGGAGTTACTGACAGAGCCAGCACTAGGTCCTGATTATCTTGACCTTTCAACCTAGACACAGTTTAGATACAAACCTCAGGTGACAGAAGAGGAGGAATTGGGAAGACAGCTAGGGTTCTGATTCATATGACAAGGTGGACGGTGCAGCCTTCCACTGAATAAACACAGCTGGAGGAGAAGCTTAGGGAGAAAGGAATTCTATTTTGTTATCAGTCCCTACTTATCGTGCAGACAAGACATGTTCAAGATGGAATATAATATACAGGCCTGAAATTCAAGGGAGTCTTCTGCATGGGGAGCAATCATTAGAGGCATTTAGCAGTTAGGTGGTAAGTGAGGCCATGGGAGAGGATGTGATTGGATGACAAATCAGGGAACTGTCCCTAGAACAAAGCCTGGAGGAGCTAAACATTTAAGGACTGTGCAGTGGAGGAGCAGTGGAGAGACCAACAGAGGATCTCTTTTGAGTGGATCGTGAAAGCATTCAGCACAGCCTCTGCTCTTGGGAGCCATTTCTCTCACCTACCTGACCCATGCCCCTTAATTTTTCGTGCTACTGTTTCCCTGTTCATTGTTTTCCCACGGCACCTGGCAAATGTCTCTTTAGCCCTCGAGATACAACCCAGTCCTTCATCTGAATGCCTTCTTTATTGCTAATAAACCATCTTCAGAGTTAGCTTGTTTCTTCCTCTTTGCTGTCATCGCAGTTGAAACATGCCAATAGCATGACCCTTATCACACAGTAGTTATGGATTTCCATATCGGTGTCCAAGATCAATCTAAGGATGGCTGAAAGATAGGGACCATTCATGCCCGATTTAGCTTTGTGTTCACTATTGAAAGAACTCGCCCAGAGTGTGCCCAGGGAAGTTAGATCCTTTGATAAGTTTCTCAGTTGATTGAATGGTTCATTCACCTATTTAGTCTGGCACACCTGTGAAGGAAGAGGTATTGTGAATTTCATCACTCACAACCTCCAATCTTATAGAAAGAGTTTCTTGGAGTTGAAGACTTTACCTTAGCCACGGTTTTCTCTATTGCAGAGAAGCTCCGAAGAAAGTAACCTGTAGTCTTCTCGTCATTTTGCTGAGATCTCAGCTGATTAACTAACACCTGCAGGCAAGTGACTAAGAGTGAGGCGTTTTAACAAGTGCGTCTCTGACCGCTCACGTTCCCTTTTCAGCAATGTTGGGCTCGCCTCCACGCACGGCTGTGTAAATTACACACAGGAGGAATCTTGTGACGTTTAGGAGGAAGTCCAGGAGAAAAACAGAGGCTGTTTGAAAAGGTGGAACCACTGACAAGCCTTGGAGCACACTCTGCAGATGTTGAGGATCAAGCAAAGTCAGCACCATCTGCCTTTGCTTAGGATCCACTTCCTCCTCAGGCCCCTGCCTCAGGCAGCCACGCTCCTTGCGATCACTGACGACTTCTTCGTGGGTGGACCTTAGACCACAGCTTCTCTCTGCAACATTTCACAATGAGCATCACTCTTTTCCCCATGAAATTCATGGCGTCTGTCCTGCCTCTCTAGCTACCTTCTCTGTCTCCTTTGCCTGCTTTGCTTCCTGACCTGGCCCTTAATGGTTGAGGTTCCGCAGGGCTCCATGACAGACCTCTTTTCTCACCTGACAAGCTGCCTGCTTATGTCATCCACTGCTGCTGTCATCTTTACACCCAATCCATGCCTCCAGGCTAGACTTCTTCCTTCGGCCCTTTCTTATATTTCCAACCGCCAATCTCGACCCCTCTGCTGGATTGTCACACAGGTACTTCATATTCACTTAGGGAGTAACTGGGAAACATATCCACACTTGCTCCTCTTCCAGAGTTCCAAGCTAGAAAACTGGCAATCATCCTGGACTCCTGCTCCCCTGCCATTTCATGTCAAATCAGCCAGACAAGTTCGACTAATTCCTCCCGATGAAATCCACTTTGACCTCACCTCTCCTAGTCAAGACGTCCACCTCTCCCGGTCAATATTTTAGGCCTGGACTCCTCTTGGAGTTATTTTCTACAAAGCAGTAAAATAAGTGTTCTTGTCACTCTGCACTTAAAACTCTTTCGTAGCTTCCCTTTTCTCTCTGGATAAAGCCATAAGCCCATGATAGGGAAGGGTAAAGTCTACCCGGCTTACGAAGGTCCATAAAGCATTGTGTGACCTAGCTCCTCCCTACCTCCCCTCTTCCGTCTGAGCCCTCCCCTGTCAGAGTCCACAGATGCAAAAGGTATCAAGCTCTCTGTAAATGTCAATCACCTGTTTAAGCGACTAGTCGATGCCGACACATAGTGACCCCATAGGAGAGGTTAGAACTGCCCTGTGGGTTTCGGAGACAATTTATAGGAGTAAGAAAAGCCCCACTTTCTCCTGAGCAGCGGTGGAGAGTTTCAAACTATTGACTGTAATGGCTAACAACCAATGGGTAACCACTATGCCACCAAGACTAATAGTTTACCTGCTGTTTTCTTCTGGAGAATTCTCTTGACCCCTAACCCCTAGACCCACCCCAGTCCCAGGTCTGGGTTAGGTGGCTTTCTCTGTGCCCTTGGAGCAACCTGTGTTCCCCTCACCCCATCCCCAAAGCCCTCACCACATTATGTCCCAGGAATCTGTCCGCTAGACTGTGGAATCCATCAAGGCTGACCTGTGACTATTTATCTTAGTGTCCCCCAGCCTCGCAGAGGTGTTGAGTGAATGGTGAATGACGAAATGAGTCTCTTTCAAATTTAGCCCTACAGAGGAGGGGAAGAGATGCCGGGAAGGCTAGAGGCAGCCGAGGAAGGAGGGTAAAATCTCTCCTCCAAGTCCATCAGCCTCCAGATGTCTGCGGGGATAAGCAGTCCACTTAAGCCCCTTACTGTCGGACCTTGGGGGCAGATCTCTAGAGCACCGTGGGGTGGAAGTGGTGGGGACAGGAGCACAGGAGATGAAGGGAAGCGACGATGAAGGGAAGCTGGGGCATAGCCTCAGCTGCTGAATGCCCAGTGCATCTGGGTGGGGAAGTAAAGCAGGAAGAGGAAGGGAGGGAGGAGCTGCCCGTCCTTGGATGTGGCCCAATTCGCCCGCCCCTGTGAGACCGGCTGGGAGAGCCCCTTGGGTTTGGAGAGAGGCGGAGCCTGACATCCAGCTGCCCCATCACGGCCCAGCAGACCGCTCTTAATCTTCCTCCCTGTTCTCCCCCCCTCACCAGACTGACGCCCCGAGCTCCGCTCTGGCCTCCTGTTCCTTCCACCAACTCCCAATCTGCCCTTCCTGCTATGTTTCTCTGGTATGAAGTCTCTGGGTCCAGAACCCTTGCACCTGGAGAGAAAACTTAAGGGTCCCAGTACCACGAGGGCAAAGTACACTTTCAGGCTCACCCTCCACACGGGTGTTTTCTCCTACCGAAGGGAAGGGCACACCCAGCTCAGCCTGGAGCCTTATGATCTTCCGAGGAGAAGACAATGATCAAAGATGCCTGTGACAATGCGCATTGAGGATGACCTGGCCCTTGTCGCTGCCCTTTTTTGAAGTAGTCCATGGTTTTTCAGTCTCCCTTCCTGGCCAGATGCCTCTTAGAAACTGGCTACATTCCCTGTGCTAACCTCGTCTGCTGTTCATTCCTCAGTCACACTGATCTGGCTTCTGTCCCCACCACACTGTAATTGGTAGATGCTCTCCAGTCTCACCCCTACATCACTCATCTTTTCTTAGGTCACTCTCTTCCCTGGATATTTTTGGACCCACATGTTGTTGTTTTGTCTTCCCCATCCCTCTGGGATCCTCTCAGTCACCTCTGCTGGCCCCCCCTTCATTTGCTCCTCACTCTGTCCCTAGGCAGTCTCATCCATTCTCGTTGCTGTAAGTGCCATTAATCTGCCAACAATGTCAAATCAATAATCATCCCAGACCTCTCTTTGGAGCTCCCATAACCTATCCCTTACTTGACATCTGTACATGGACATCTCCCCGGTAGCTCAGACTCAGCCTACCTGAAACAGACTCTTCCAACCGCCCCTCCTCTCCCTGACTCTGCAATATCCAGAATTGGCTCCAGCAAGAAACCTAGACATTATTTTCATCATTCCTTTTTTCCCTCTCATATTGGGTTCGTCACAATGTCTTTTTTTACTCATGAATAGTTCTCAGTCAATCCACCTTTATGCCTCTAACGCTACAGATACCCAACATTAAAATTTCACCCCAATTGCTCAGAAAACTTCTTACCTGGTCTCCCTGCTTCTACTCTGGCTTCTCTGGAGTCCTTGTAGCCTCCAGGGTCGAGTTTTCATTTTTGTAAACTGCATCATATAGAATTAGTAAATTGTATGATCCCCCAATTCAGAATAAAACCTGACCTCCAAAATCCTTCATGATTCTCATCTCTGATTACCTCTTTTTATTTTTTAATCATTTTATTGGGGTTTCATACAACTCTTATCACACTCCATACATCCATCTATTGTGTCAAGCACATTTGTACATTGGTTGCCATCATTGTTCTCAAAACAATTTCTTTCTACTTGAGCTCTTGGTATCAGCTCCTCAATTTTCCTCTTCCTCCCTCCCCTTTGATAATTTATAAATTATCATTATTATTATATCCTTTTTAATTTTTTAATTTATTTTATGGGCATCACTGCCTCTGGTGGTCATGGGTGCTACCCAGTGGAGCTCCTGAGAGCCGCCACTGGATTTGAACCACCAAGCCCGCCGACTGCAGTTCCACACTTAACCACTTACGCCACCAGGGCTAAGCCCTCATTTTTTATTAATACAGCATTTATTTGTCTTTCCTCTGTCAAACCCTGAGCCAATTACTTTCCCTGGGCTTCCCTGGGAGGTGCAGGGAAAGGAAAATAGAGGGCAGACGAGACTTGGGACGGAGAACTATGGGAGGTGAAAAAGTCTCCTTCACATGGCGAAGAGGATGAGGAAGGCCACCATCAGGCAAAAGATGGCCTCCAAGAGGACAAAAGCCCAGAATGGCATAGGAGAAGAGCTGCTGCATCTGAGAAGGGTTCCTGGCATAACCAATGATGAGGCTCCGAAACACAGCCCCAATGCCACCTCCAGAACCCGCCACTCCAACTGTGGCAGTCCCAGCCCCAGTGAACTTGGCAGCTGTGTCAATGTCCCTTGAGAATGCTGGTTTGGAAGCATCAACTACGGATAAATGAGGTCAGGGAACGTGGGGCTGTCCAGCTGCTGAAGCACTCGTCTGTCAGTGTCTCAGCTGTTTCTGCACCAACACAGACAGTGGTCAGCTCAGCAGCTGGGAGGTGCTCCTGACCAGGGAATAGGGTAGAGACGAATTCGGTGCAGGTGTCCATTTTCAGGGGAGGAGGGGTGAGGAACTCCTATTGCAAAGAAGACAGAGAGGGAAGTGTTATTTCATGTCTTACACTGTCTGATGTCTTCCTTCACCCCCTTTTCTGTTGTCCATCCTCCAGGGAGGGGATTAAATGTAGATCATTGTAGATCCCCTTTCTCAGTCACCTTCCCCTTCCTCTCCTGGTATCTCTACTCTCATTATTGGTCCTGAGGGGGTTATCAGTCCTGGATTCTCTATGTTTCCAGCTCTGATCTGTACCAGTGTACATCCTCTAGTCTAGCCATATTTGTATTAATGTAGAATTGGCATCATGATAGGGAAGGAGGGGGAGAAGCATTAAATATCTAGAGGCTTCATCGTTGATAAACTGCACTCTGACTGGCTTGTCTCCTCCTCAAAACCCTCCTGTAAGGGAATGTCTGGTTGCATACAGATGGGCTTTGGGTCCCCACTCATCACCCCCCCCCTCATTCACAATGATATGATTTTTTGTTCTTTGAAGCCCAATACCTGATCCCTTCAACACCTCATGATCACACAGTCTGATGTGCTTCTTCCATGTGGATTTTTTTGTTTCTCAGCTAGATGATCACTTGTTTATCTTCAAACCTTTAAGATCCCAGATGCTATGTCTTTTGATAGCCAGGCACCATCAACTTTCGTCACCACATTTGCTTATTCACCCACTTTGTCTTCAGCGATCATATTGGGAAGGTGAGCATCATGGAATGCCAGTTTCATAGAACAGTGTTCTTGTGTTGAGGGAGCACTTGAATAGAGTCCTAATGCCCATCTGCTACCTTAATACGAAATCTATAAGTATATGCATATAGATTTATTTTCCCATCATCATATATAAATATATTTACATATGTACATGCCTGTATTTAGACTTCTATAAATACCCTTTGCCTCCTAGTTCCTTCCTCTATTTCCTTTTACTTTCCTCTTGTTCCACTATCATGCTCAGCCTTCATTTGGGTTTCAGTAATTTCTCTTGGTAACATTGCCCTTGATCAAGCCCCCCCTACCCTCCTACAGCCTCCTCACCACCGATTTTGGATCCCTTGTTTTTCCCTTGTCCCTGGGGTTATTAACATCCACTTCCTTTCCCCTGCCTTCCCCTCTCCCATGTCCCCCCTAGAAAAAAGTGACCAGACATCCCGCTTTTTGTGGAGGGGGCATCACTGCCCTCTGGTGGGAGGAGGAGGCCCAGCCTTGCTCCTGGAGTGCTGCTTCTGGATTTGAACTGCCAACCCAGTGGGCCGCAGTCCCACACACAACCACTGTGCCACCTGGGCTCAGCCCCCAGACATCCTGCTTTTTAACAATTTAACAAAATCCCGTGGCCTTTTAAAATTAAAATAAATATATCGCAACACTATTTTTGTGTTCTATGAAAATTTTTGTTGTTCCATATAGACCAAAATTTTAATCAAGAACCCTTCCCACCCCTGGTCAATGATGTCCCACGTAAAATCTGGTCACTTTACCCTAGAACCATCGGTCTTCTCCTACAGATTATTTATCCTGCCTATCTTATCTAGGTAGACCTGCAGAGATAATAATATGTACAAAAAGCAAAACAGGGCAAAACAAAGCAACAAAAAAATTCAAAACAACAACAAAACCCAATGACAAACAAAAGAAAAGCCTGTAACTAGTTCAAGGTCTGTTTGTTGACTTTTGGGAGTGCTTTCCAGTTGAGTCTGATGGGGTGCCATGTCCTGGCCACACCAACTCTTTTTGGTATTCCCTGGGGACTTCATTGCTCTGTTCACCTTGCTTTTCCGTTGCACGCCCTTAGTGTTTCACCTCATGTGATAAGGTCAGATTGGGTGCAATTCCCACACTATGTCTCCAGTGTTGTCCCCCGTAGTGCTAAGAGTCAATGAGGGACATCATGTCTTGTAGTGGGGTCGGCCGTATGGTCCCCTCTGTCCTTTGGCTCCTCTGAGTGGGATTATTGTTCTTAGAGCTTGGTGGGCCAGGATGTGCTCCACTCTCTCATCCTCCCCCTGTACGTGCTCCCATGTGCTCTGATGAGACATGTTCCTCTCCCTGAGCGGTAGCTGCAGTGCTGTCCTCTGAAGTGAATTCTTCTATAGGAAGGGGATGCTGTCCATGTAGCTGGGATTAGGGCCAGCCCTTCCTCTGATTACTTTTCTAAACTACCCCTTACCTCATATACACTTTGCGGTCCCCATACTGTCCTTTTGGGTTCTCAAGTGAGTTGTCTGCCCTAGAAATCCCATTCATGTTATTCCTTTCACCTTCAGTGATTGCCCTCTCAGTCCCCGGCACCCTGCCCACCCATGTCTCTGTCCTCACCCCTACAGTGTTTCCTCAGGTCCTCAGAACTCTGTTTGGAGAGCTCTTCCGAGGTCCCCCAATCAGCAAGGTTCTCCTTTTCTCCTGTGTGCTCTGTGTCAGAGCACTCGTCCCCCACATTCAATTTGTAATTATATTTATTTGTTACTTTAAAAATATGACGCTACTAGAAGGACAGTAACTATGTTTGCTCTGTCCATCACTCTAAGCCTAGCACTTGTACAAAGCAGGCACTTAATAAATACATGTCAAATTGCTGAATAGATTCATTAAGTATAGATGGATCCTTATGTCATGCATGCTCTGCTAAGTGCCTGGAATCAAAATAAAAACTAGCCCTCATTGTTAAGAAATCTCTACCTGTAAATGAAGCAGACGGGTAGCAAGAAAGCTATCATGTAATGTGATGATGGGAGAAATATTGGTGCTAAGGGACACAGGCATGTGACTGTGTGGATCATAACAAACTAAGAACATTTAGAAGGAGGGGAATTCCAGACTTCTTCGTTGTGCTCAAAAAGCAGTCATGCAATAGGACAAGGGGTGCTATATGTTTTATAATCAGGAAAGGTGTACATTCTTTCATTGTGCTCATTCAGTCTGTATACTGAGCACCTCATCAGAGCAGCTGGGCAGGGTGCTGCATCAGGACTGGAGGCAGGTTCATTAGCAAGCTGCCATGTGAAGATGATTAGATGACACACCTTGCTTGCTGAACACAAGGAAGACTCGCACTTGCTGATGAAGATCAAAGACTGTAGCCTGCAGCACAGGTTGCCACTCAGTGTAAAGAAACCCCCAATCCTCATAATATGGACCAATAGAAAAGAATGAAGTTGTCCAGGACTGAATCTGGCTTGGGTCCACAGTCATTGCACAGGGAAGCAGCAGTCAAGAAATCAAAAGACATGTGGCACTGGGAAAATCTGCCACACAAGATCTCATTGAAATATTGAAGGGCAAAGATTTCACTGTGAGAACTGAGGTGCGCCTGACCCAAACCATGGTATTTTCTGCTGTCTCATATGCATGTGAAAGTTGAACATTGAATAAGGAAGACCACAGGATAATAGATGCATTAGAATTGCGGTGCTGGTGAAGAATCTTGAAAGTTCCATAGACTGCCAGAAGAACAAACAACTCTGGCTTGGAAGAAGTTATAGCCAGAATGCTCTTTAACAGCAAAGATATATATATATATATATATATATATATATATATATATATATAAAGGATAGTGAGACTTTGTCTCAAGTGCTTTAGACGTGTTATCAGGAGGGACCAGTCCCTGGACAGAAAATGATGGATTGACACTGTGGCTGCAACCATGGGCTACAATTTAACGACACTTGTGTGGATGGTGCAGGATTGGGCACTGTTTATTTCTTTCTGACTGACTCAGTAACTGACTCGAGGGCACCTAACAGCCACAACAAAGGGCCACAGAGGTGGAGCACCTAACCCAGACTTGAGGAAATCAGGGAGAGCTTTCTGGAGGAGGTGACATTTACCTGTAGACCTGAAGGGTAACCAGAACTCAGCTGGGCAAGTGGGATGGGAGTGACGTAGGACAAGGATCTCAGGCGGGCTGGGGTAGGGTGGGGGAACACAATATAAGAGCCCAGAAGCAAAAAAGAGCAAGCAAGTCTTCCAGGAAGGAAAGGGCCACCAGTGTGGCTGATCAAAGTGTTGTGAGAGAGGAAGGGATAGCATGTAGAGTAGTGGTTCTCAACCTGTGGGTCGCAACCCCTTTGGGGTTCAAATGACCCTTCACAGGGGTAGCCTCAGACCATCGGAAAACATACATATCTGGTGGTCTTAGGAACCGAGACACTGCTCCTCTGTCTCCAGACAGATCCACCCACATGCAGATACGCCCAGATACCTGTGCCCAGCGTGAAGACTATTACCCATGCTACACCATGATTCAAGACACAATTTCATTTATTTGTCATTAGAAACATTTCACGATATGTTACCCATGCTACACCATGCTTCAAGACACAATTTCATTTATTTGTCATTAGAAATATTTCACGATATATAATTATGTACCGTCTTGTGATTCATCACTGTGCTTTAATTATGTACAATTTGTAACAACGAAATGCATCCTGCAAATCAGCTTTTTACATGATGATTCGTAACAGTCGCCAAAGGCGGTGATGAAGTAGCAATGAAGAGCATTTTATGTTTGGGGGTCCCCACCACATGAGGAACTGTATGAAAGGGTCATGGCATCAGGAAGGCTGAGAACCACTGATGTAGAAGATCAGAGGTAGAGGTTAAGCCTGGGTGGCTGTCTTAAGGAACTTGGCCTTTGTTCTCAGGGCAATGAAGAGTCTCCGAAGGAATTTAAACAGGGTGTCACTACCAACTGGGCAGCTGGCTCGGAGTCCCACGACTTGTCTAGTTATGGGCTGGGTAGCTTAACCACTAACTGAAGGCTGGTAGTTGGCATCCACCCAGAGGTGCCTCTGATAAAGGTCCTGGAAACCTGCTTCCAAGAGGTCACAGGCTTGACCCGCTCATGGAGAGCAGCTCTGCTCTGCACACGCAAGGTCGGAATTGACTCGACGGGGATGGGTTGGGTGGGCTTGGGTTTAATAACAGAATCAGGTGTGTATTTGAGCAGACTCATGGTAGCTGCCAGGGGGGTGGATGGAAAGGCACAAGGGAAGAGACACCAATTAGAAGGCTATTGGTGTAATGCAGGAAAGAATGGATGGTACCCTGAGGTTGAGGTGTGTGGCTGGAGAGAAAGGGATGGGTTTGCTATATTCCAGGAGCCAGCACCCACAGCACCTGGATACTGAACAGATGTGAAGAGAGTGAGCTTCCAGACAGGTGTGCTGAGGGGGGCACCAGGCCATGGAGACCAGTGCTGCAAGTCTCAGAGAGAGACAGTCCACCAGGAAGGGGCTGCAGGGCAATTTTGGAGTGCTAGATGGGGGAAGGGGCAGGGCAGAATAACGGTGAAAATGGACATTCCTTACCAGACATCTAGAAAGTTCTCCACCCTTTGAGGGAGGATTTATTCTTTCCATATTCCGAATGAGAAAACCGAGGCTCAAAGAGGTTGTTTGAATTGTTCAAAGGTCAGGGATCTGGTAAGCAGCCAATCCAAGAGTGGAACACACAGCGCCAAGCTCAAGGGTCAGCTAGCCCACTTACTGTCTTTACACAAACTCTGTGTGCATTGTACGGGGCTTTCCAACCCGGCGGCCCCTTCGGAGTTTGTTACCTATGCACGCCAAACAAGCTACACTCATGAGTTTGCTACCCTGCCAAAGCACTGCCTGTTTTGCCCCAAGCCAGAAAACAGATGGGGGCCTATTCTCCGGGGTGGGATGAGGGGGCATATTAGAATACATGAATTGAAGTTCTGTCCACCTGATACCGTGTCTTTATATACAGGCTGGTGTGAGTGGTAGGAACCATTCCGGGCACCATGGCGAAGAGAGATGACAGCCCTGGACCAGAGGTCCAACCAATGGACAAGCAGTTCCTGGTATGCAGCATCTGCCTGGATCGTTACAGGTGCCCCAAGGTTCTGCCTTGCCTGCACACCTTCTGTGAAAGGTGAGAGGAGTGCTGTGTGTTCGGGTGGGATGAGAACATCGCAGGGGCTCCATGAGAGGGGAGAAGTGCATGCAAACCTGTCAGAAGTAAAGAAGATGGGTGTGGGCATGCAAACCCTTACCAGTAGGAGATGTGGGTGTGGGTTCAAGAGTCTGTGGAATGCGAGAAGCTCGGGTAACACTGACCATGGACCCTGCCCAGAATAGGGCCTGCTCTGGTCCTTTCCAAATGCCAAGGTATAGTTGTGAATACCATCAACAAAGTCAGACACTGCCCTTAGCCCTCGTCAGCACCAGAAGAGTTGATGACTCGGTGGGAGGTTATAGAAGTGAAGCCTGTCCTCCTGTCATTGTTAACCTCGGGCACTCTGTGAAAGTCAGTCCCTCCCACACCCTGGTTTTTGGATTATTATCCAGTCATTTGCTCAGCAAATCATGAGGGCAGACTTACCATAGCTGGAGGTAAGAGTGAGAAAAGCCAGGGACCAGGACACCCTATTTATTGATTGAACAACTACTGCACGCTAGACCCTGTCCCCTGTACTGTGTACACAGTGATGAACCCAAAGAACTATGATGTTGGCTTTAGGGAGCTTACGTGATGTGAAAGAGAAAGATAGCAATCAAATAATTAGACTGACAAATGAAGTATTTCACCCTTAATAAGTGCCTCACATAAAAGCTTACAGGGCTCTAAGATCTGAGATCTGCTCTAGAGGCAGGAGTCAGGGAAGGCTTCCCTAAGAAAGTATCCCCTAAGGAGTGATCTTGAGGAAGAGTAGGTGTTTAACTAGGTGAAGGGGACAGGAAGAGCATTCTAAGCAGAAGAACCAGCAAAGAGGCCACATGGCATGCAGGAGTGTGTGTATATCAGAAGGCCTACAAGAAGCCTGGGGATGCTGGAGCAGAACAAGAGTGACTGGGTGTCATGGGAGGAAACTAGAAGCATAGCTGGAGGATTTTAGCACTGTTAGGGGGTTTTGCCTTACCCTGAGAGTCAGACAAAGCCTTTGCAGGGTTTTATGCTGGATCACCTTTGTATTTTGCCAATATTCTCTCCCAGGCCCTCATCCTTCATCAGTTTGTCTTAGCTGTCTTGGTTCCTGGTGCTACTCATCATTTCTTCCCACGAACTCTCCCCCTTGCTCTCGTGCCTTACTGAGATCTGGCTGTGCTGCAGGGATGCGGTTTCTGGCTCTGCTCTCGAAGATTCCTGCTGTCCTTCCCTCTTCTCATCGTTGTTGCTAGTCCAGCAGCTTCACTGATGGGCTGCCTAGCCACCTCTTATCACAACCCCGATAGTTGACTTTGTTTTCAAGTTTTTTGGGAACATTTTATTGCACTTCGGGTAAAAGTTTGCAGAGCGACACAGCGTCCTTTTTGACAATTTCGGTGTATTTTGTTTTGTGACGTTGGTTACAATTCCCTCTGTCTAGCAGCACTCTTCCCGCTTCTTGCCTGGGATCTCCTTTTCCATTTGCCCATCTTTCCAGCTTCTTCCTGTCTTCTGAACTATTTGGGGGCAAATGCTGCCATTTGGGGCCTGTACAGGATGATCGTTCAGAGGAACACATTTGTCATGACTATTAGTGTTCACTTCATCGGCCTGTCTGTTGTTTGGCTGCAAGCTGACCTCTGGAAGTGGGTTCAATTCCAGGTTTAAAGGTTGCCTGAGAGTCATATTCTTCAGAGGTTCTAGCAGTCACATACGTATGTACGTCTGACCAGTACATGTGATCTTTTTATGATGGTGGGTGTTGTGTACATTTTTCTCCCACTCTGCCTGGGGCCTTCTACTGTGAGCCAATCAGAATGCTCGATAGTGGTAGCCAGGCACCATGTATTTTGTGTGGTCTCAAATGAGTGCAGGTTAGGGTGCAAGTGGTTGATTAACCCTTTGGACTCTTTACTTCCTTTAGTCATTGATTTTCTTCACTCTTCTGTGTTCCACCTGGGGAAGAAGCCAATAGTTTGACCTGAGGTCACCACAAGATTTTAAGACCCTATAGCACTTCATCCCACCACTTGCCTGCCAGTTTGTTATACTGTCGTGGCTTCTGTGTTGCTGGAAGCTTCATCAGGGACATTTCAAATGCCAACAGGGTCACCCAAACTGAACAGGTTTCAGAATACAAAAAAGAATAGGCTGTCCACTTTTCAGGAATTAGCTACTAAAAACTTTATGGAGAGAATGGAAACATTGTGAGATTTGGGAAATCTCATGAAAAGAAGCAGAATGTCAGAGACAGTGCCAGAGGAGGAGCCCCTGGGGTTGGGAAAGCACTCAAAATATCGTTGAGGAAGAGCTGCCATTTCAGAGTATAAGCAACCATCATGACATGAATTGAGCAAAGCCTGTGGGAATAATGCCTTCAGGACCTCCATTCGCTGATGGGGCACAACTCAAAATGAGAAGAAATGGCAACTATCAATTAAGAATTAGAATTTGGAATGTTCTGGTTATGAATCTAGGAAAGTTGAAAGATTTAAAATATTAAGTGATATGCATAAAAATCATCATTCTAGGGCTGAACCCCGATGGCGTAGTGGTGCGCGGGACTGCGGCCCACTGGGTCGGAGGTTCAATTCCAGCAGTGGGGCTGGGCCTCCTACTCCCACCACTGGAGAGCAGTGATGCCCCTCCCCTCCAAAAAAAAATCATCATTCTAGGTATTAATGAGCCAAAACGGGCTGGTGTTGGCCATTTTGAATTAGGGAACTGATTTACTCTGCTTGAAATAAGCAGTCAAGAGGAATGGCATTGTATTCATCGTCAAAAAGAACTTGAAGTATTTAAAGAACTTGAAGCACAGTGCTGTGTGTATCGGATTGTGTATGTCAACCTTCAAGGAAAAACAGTCAATACAACTCTTTTCAAATTTATGCACCAACCACCAAAGCTTGTGATGAAGAAGTTGAAGTGTCTTCAGTCTGAAATGGATCAAATATACCATCAAGATGCATTGATCATTATTGGTGAGTGAAATGCAAACATGAGAAACAAAGAAGAAATAGTGGTTGGACAAGATGGTCTTGATGATAGAGATGAGGCTGGAGATTGCATGATAGAATTTTGCGAGACCAACGACTGAATCACAAATATAAATTTTCAAGAACACAAAAGGCATGGATCTCCTGGGATGAAATACACAGAAATCAAAATGACTACATCTGTGGAAGGAGACGGTGGAGAAGCTCACTGGTAGCAGCTAAAACTATCCAGAGACTGACTGGAATAGGCCATCAATTGCTCATAAGTTCAGGTTCAAGATGAAGAAAATGAAAATAAGTCCAGGAAAGCCAAAATATGACTCTGAGCCCATCCCACTTGAATTCTAAGACTATCTCAAGAACAGATTTGACCCGTTGAACACTATTGACAGAACACCTGATGAGTTGTGGGATGACATCAAACGTATCACTCATGAAGAAAATAAAAGGTTATTAAAATGTCAGGAAAAGAAAAGATCAAAAGATACTGAAACTTGCCCTTTTAAAAAAAAATCTTTTTATGGGTGTCTCTTACAGCTCTTATAACAATCCATATAGCAATTGTGTCGATCACATTTGTGCATACGTTGCCATCATTTTCACAACATTTTCTTTTTACTTGAGCCCTTGGTATCAGTGACTCTTTTTTTCCCTCCCTCCCTTATCCTCCCACCCTGGTGAACCCTTGATAAATTATAGATGGTTGTTATTTTCCTATCTTACACCATCTGCTATCTCCCTTCACCCATGTTTCTATTGTTCGTCCCCCTGGGAGAGGGTGCTGGTGGTATACATTGATTATTGCAATCAGATCTCTATTTCTCCTTCATCTCTCTCCACCTTCCCCCTCCCCTCATGGGATTGCTACTCTCATTACTGTACCTGAGGCATTTATCTGTCCTGGATCCCATGTGTCAAGGGCTCTTATCTGTAGCAATATACATGCCCCAGTCTAGCCAGATTTGAGTAGCTAAGGTAGGTGGAGGAAATGAAGTCAAAGAACTGAACATAACATTTCAAAGGCAGCTCAAGAAGACCAAATATTTTAATAGCTTATGCAAAGACCTGGAGCTAGAAAATCAAAATGGAATGCACACAGCATGCATTAAACTGGAAGAACTAAAGAAGAACTTCCAACCTTGAATTACAATATTGAAAGATTCTTTCATCAAAATACTGAAGGATTCAGGAAGCATCAAAAGAAGATGGAAAGAATCCACGGAGTCCTTGTACCAGTGAACCAGTGAACGTTCTACCATTTCAGGAGGTAGCATATGAGCAAAACCCAATAGTACTGAAGGAGGAAATCCAAGCTGAAGTGAAAAAAAAAGCCATTATCTAAGAACAAGTTCTTCCCAAATTGATGACATACCAGTTGAAGTGTTCCAAAAGTTGTTGAAGCGCTGGAATCACTTACTCACCTGTTCCAGGAAATCTGGAAGACAACTCCCTAGCCAACTGACTGGAAGAAAGCTGTATTTGTACCCATTTCAATGAAAGGTGACTCAACAGAATAATTACAGAACAATGTCTTAATATCACACGCAAGTAAAATTTTTCTCAAGAGCCTTCAACAACGGCTGCAGCAGTACCTCGACAGGAGCTGCCAGAGGTTCAGGCTAGATTCAGAGAGGCTGTGGAACAAGGGACATTGCTGTTGTCAGATGGGTCTTGGCTCAAGGCAGCGAATTCCAGAAATATATTGACTATGTTTGATTTACTCTACCACACCATTCAACTGTGTGGACCACAAAAAGCTATGAGTAGCCTTGAGAAGAATGGAATCTCACTTTTGCTTATGGAGAACCTGTACATGGATTAAGAGGTAGTTGTGTGAAAAGAATCAGGACATGCTGCCTAGTTTAAAATCAGGAAAGGTGGGCATCAGGATTGTATCTTCTCACCATCCTTACTCAGTCTATATGCTGAGCAAAGAAGCAGAGGAGAGAGATAATTTGGAGAAGATGCGGCATCAGCGTTGGAGGAAGGCTTATTAACAACCTGTGACATGCATGTGACATAACCTTGCTTGGTGAAAATGAGGACTTGAAGTGCTTGCTGATGAAGGTCGAGGATTGCAGCCTTCAGTATGGACTATAAGTCAATATAAAAGAAAACCCAAAACTTCACAGCTGGACCTATAGGTACCATCATGACAAATGGGGAAAAGATTGAAGTTGTCAAGGATTTAATCTTGTTTGGATCCACAATCAAATCTCATGGGCGCAACAGGCAGGAGATCAAAGGGCACATTGCACTGGACAAACTTGCTGGATGGGTAGACATCTTTAAAAGGTTGAAGAACAAGGATGTTATGTTGAGGATTAAGGTGCAGCTGATCCAAACCGTGGTATTTTCAGTGACAGTATTTTCATGCAGGTGAAAGTTGAACATCGAATGAGGAAGAACAGATACATTTAACTTGTGGTGCTGGGGAAGAATCTGGAAAGTACCATGGGTTTCCAGAAATACTCACCAATCTTCCTTGAAGTAGTACAGCTAGAATGCTTCTGAGGCAAGAAAGGTGTCTGGAGAACACCTCACATACTTTCAACATGTTGTCAGGAGAGGCCCGTCCCTGGAAGAAAAAGGCCATCCTTGGTAAAGTCTCAGGGCAGCAAAAAAGAGGAAGATCTTTGACAAGATGGGTTGACACAGGGCCTACATGGATGCGCTCGAAGGTAAGAACATTGTGCGAATGGCGCAGGACCAGGCAGTGTTTTGTTCTAGCGTGCACCAAGGGGTAGCTGTGAGTCAGAGCCGACTCAATGGCACCTCGAAGCAACACAGCTGCTCACGGGAATGTGCTATGCCCATTGACGTTCGCGTCCCCTGAGATTGTGCGCTCAACCTCTCAACCCCAGTGACTCAGTCCCTCAAGGTGTTTGGCCAGAGCTAAGATAGAAGTACGTTATATAGAAGTATCCTCTGCCAAGTCTGTATGTGCTCGTGGTGTACTCCCATATGCTATTACACACCTGGTCAGTTGGCGTCTCTGCCTGCGTGTTCACTCATCAATTACTGTGTGTCATTACTTTTTTTTGGGGGGGGGTATCACTGCCCTCAGGTGGTGGGAGTAGGAGGCTCAGCCTTTGCTCTGTGGAGCTGGAATCGAACCTCCATCCCAGTGGGCCGCAGTCCCGCACACAAACACTACACCACCGGTGCTCAGCTCATGTGTCATTACTTTTATCGCAGAGTTGTGTACATCCTTGTACTTAAAATGCTGCTGTGTACTGTTGCGTACCTCCTAGTGCCTCCCTTTGCCGTAGACACGTGTGCAGCCCTAACCCTTACTGTGTTATCACCTGTCCCTTTACCCAAGTTAATAGATGTCTACTCTCTAGCTAATGATTTCCCGCTCTTCGCCTCCTATCTGTGGTCACCATCAAAGAATGCTTCTTTCTGTGTAAACCTTGTCTTGATTTTTTTTCTAACAGTAATCTATACAATATTTGATTTATTTCACGCAACATAATGTCCTCTGCATTTACCCCCGTTGCGAGGTGTGTCACGGACTCACTGTGGATTCTTTAACATCGTGGAGGATTCTATTGTAAGAATGTATGGAATAGTTCGCTGGTGAGCATTTAGGTTGTTTCATTTTTATTTATTTTTTTGCTATTGTACATGGCATCATAATACTGTAATGAACATAAGTATGTATTGGATTCCTGCCATGATTTTATTTCTACTACACATCCAGTAATGGGAAGCTAGATCATGGCCTCTCTCCTTAATAGTTTCACAGTGGTGATGTTACGTTTCAATCCCAGGGCAGGAGATGAGAATGTCAGTCTCCCTATTTCCTTGGCAAGATGTGTTGTTCATTTGGATTTGTTTGTTTGTTTCTGAGCATCGCTGGGGTGAGATGATATCTCACTGATGTTTTCGTGTGCATCTCTCTAGTAACTACAGGGTCAGTGTGTCAGAATCCACTCTATAGCAGTGGCTCATGATCACAAGCACCTCTTCCCAAGAGTCTGCCCATAGCCTTGTTAATGGGAGTGTTTGTCTCTTTGTTGTTAAGTTGTTGAAGCTTTTCTATAGTTTTTAGAGTTTGTCAGATAGCGTTGTTGCCCCAGATTTTATCCCAGTCTGTAGGTTCTCTTTATTTTTTTTGGAAAATTGTTTTGGTGCACACAAGTGTTTAATTTTTAGGAGCTCCCACTCAGCTAGTTTACCTTCTGCTGTGAGCAATGTTAACTATGTAGACTATGATGCCATTAATTAGGGCCTGTATGTTTGCCCCTATTTTTTTCATCTTTTGGATTCTCATTGCTTTAGATTTTACATTTAATTCTGTGATCCATCCTGAGGAAGTTTTTATATGTAATATGAGATAAGGTTCCTATTTAATTTTCTCTGTAAGTACATCTCCAGTTTTTCCAGGACTAGTTGTTAGAAAGACTCTTTTCCCCATTGAATGGATTACTGTAGACTTTGGAAACAGACTCACCCTTCCTGCTCATCCCTAGTTCTGACATCATCCTGCATGATTCACTACCCACTCTACCTCTTGATCTTCTGTGACTTCCCCTCTGCCGCAGTCATACTTTCTCCCAGCCGTACCCTGGATCTTGTTATCACCCTGAATAAAACCCCCTCTGAGGTTACACACACCCTTACCCGATTCCTGCCTTCTACCACCTCTATCCTATACCCTTCTCTAAGTCACCAATTGCTGCATTCAGCCTCTCTGTCTTTCTTACCTATCCTGGGTCCTATAGTGGATCACTGGACTGACCCCTGCCATTCCCCTACACCCTTGACCTATGCAGAACCCACCTAACAAAACGCTGTTCTTGAATCAGAGCTATACTTGGATAATTCTGCCACTTCTCCTACAGTCAGCTCCCTGAGCATTCCCAGAGAAAGTGAGCATCTGGGAACTTATAACAACACATTCAAAATGCCCTGCCATCAAGTCGATTCTGACTCATAGCAATCCTTTAGGACAGAGAAGAAATATTCCTGTGGGTTTCCAAGACTGCCAATCTTTTCTAGAGTAGAAAGCAGCCTCTTTCTTCCAAGGGAGTTTGGTAGTTTTGAACTGCTGACCTTGTGCTTAGCAGCCCAATGCATAACCCACTATGCCACCAAGGCTCCAATAGCGGCCATTGGTTGATAGCTTACTGTTTACCAGGGACCAGCTAAAAGGTCTAGCCCTGTTGGCTAGTCATTAAAGTATCCCGCAGCTAACCAAAAGGTTAATGGTTGGAAACCATGAGCTGCTCCATGAGAGAAAGTTGTGGCAGTCTGCGTCCATAAAAATTATGGCCTTATGAAACACATTACTGTCCTCGAGCTCTTTGGTGCTTCACTTCCCCCGCTGTCATGCCCTCCGCTCTACCTTACGGGTGGGATTAGACCAGCACGTGCCCACTGAGAGTCAGGAGCACAGGGAATCCAGGAGAGAGAAACCCCTCCAGGCTAACAATGAGAGCAGAGATACCAGGAGGATACGGGGAAGGTGGGGGAGGAAGGGGACTCGATCACAAGGATCAACATATAAACAACAACAGTAAAGTGGGTGAAGGGTGACAGAGAGGGATGTAAGATGTGGCAACAATAATCTATAGCTCATCAAGGCTTCCTGGGGGCAGGGGAGATGAGGAGCTGATACGAAGGGCTCCAGTAGAAAGAAAATGCTTTGAAAATGATGATGGCAGCGCATGAACAAATGTGCTTGACACATGGATAAATGTATGGATTGTGATAAGAGATGTAAGAGCCCCCAATAAAAGTATTTACTTCAGAAAATTATGGCCTTGTCAATCCTGCAAGGTTTCTCTATGTCAGAATAAACTCGAGGGCAGTAAGTTGGCTTGGGCTTGACTAAGGGTCTACATGTATTAATTGATTCATTCCTCACAGTAGATATTATATTACCCCATCTTAGAGGTGGAAATGAAGTTTCAGGGTAATCAAAGCAATGAAGAAATGGTTCCAGGCTGAGCCCTGGTGGTGTAGTGGTTGTGTGCCAGACTGCGGCCCACTGGGATGGAGGTTCAGTTCTAGCAGCGGCTCCACAGGAGCAAAGGCTGGGCCTCCTACTCCCACCACCAGAGGGCAGTGATGCTCAAAAAAACAAAAACAAAAAGAAAGAAATGGTTCCAAAGTTATCCGGCAGCAAATGGCTGAGATCTGAAACCAAGTTTGAGCGCAGCATGTTCATTTTTAACTATTATGAATTCCCTTACTCATTGGTCCTGGCTCTCAAAGAGCTTCTGCTCTAGTGGGCTACGTCTAAGAGTAAGCATGCAGGCACGCAAGAGCGCTGGAGCCTACGCTAAGGGTTTCTGAGAGAATGAACTTGGAGCAAGTGAAGTCTAGACCGAGCCGGCTCTCACACCCAAGACTCCCTGTATCGATGACTCTTGGCCTGAGCACTGAGGTGGATGGAGGAGCTCGATCTGCAAGATTGTCCCTGGCAATCAGAAAGCTCAGTGGAAAGGCCTCGAGGGGGATGAAAGCAGGCATGGACTATTCAGAGACCAGCAAATAAATAAATAATTAAATCCATGGCAGAAGGATGGTAAGAGGAAAGTAGAATGCCGTGAGGTCCAAGAGAACTGGGGTAATTTATAGGTAGCCTGTAGGTTTTCTTAAAGGGTTTAGATTTCATGGATTGATCGATAACAATGAATGCAGTTTAATTGTTGCAAAAAGGATACATATTAAGAGACCCTGAGTGAAGTCTGGGAGGGTTCTCAACATGGAGCCCGTGTGGCCCCCGTGTGAGAACATGCTGTCTTCTCATGTGCATGACTATGACTGCCTTTCACTAACCAGGAGGCCCCTGGAAGAGTTTTTGAAAGAAGGAAACAGTGTAAGTCAAACTTCTGAAAATAGGTGTTCAGACTGCAAGGGGCAGAGAGCTTGCCAATGAGCAAGAGTGGACAGCAGAGGCTGAGTGGGGAAGCTATTGTGACAGGCTGGGGTCTGATTGACACGTAAGAAGTGCTGATGACCCAGAAGGTGTTTTGCAGAGTAAACATTAGATGTAGCCAGCCGGGAAGCACGTGGAACAGTGTGGAAATGGTTGAAATACAAATATCAGCAGAGATGCATGACTAACGATGAGAGACGGGTGGCGACGGACAGCCCAGACGGAGTGGAGAAAAGATGCCTGAGGGGGAAAATGGTGAAGAATTAAGTTATAGAGGTGTGTGGGTCACCTTGTGGATGTCAGAGCGACTGAGAATGGTGGTCAGGTGTGTATGTGGGTGTGTGCGTGTGTGTGTGTGTGTGTGTGTGATGGGGAGGTGGGAGTAAAAGTAAGCCAGGTGAAGAGGTCAGTGGAGACAGTACCCAGGAGGGTGGTAGAGACAGAAACCAAGAGCTTCAAACGTGCTGAGGAGGAATGCTTCAGAAATGTTTCATTAGGGAGCAGGCAGGACTTGGCCCCACCTTCTGGCCCTAAGGAATGTGGAGTATGAGAAGAAGAAAACACCCCACACAAACAACAAAGGAAAAACCACTCCTTGCTGGAGAGGGCTGTGAGGAAAACTAGGTCACAATTAAGTAAGTTAATATTTGGGAAGCACTTAGAACTGGCACGTGGTGGTTACTAAAGAAATAGTGTTCATTATTTAACATCAGAAGGTAGAGAGAGCTTCAGGGAAAAGGTTGGGGCTATGGGAGTTGATCCAATGCACATCTTCCTTCCATCTCTGGACCTTGCCCAGCGGCCCTCAGTCCCTCGTCTCTGTTTCTGCTAAGCCTCTGCTCTTCTTCCTTTGAGTGACTCATCACCATCACCACAGCCACCATTCTCCTGGATCCACCCTCCTGCACACACAGTGGCTGATTTTTATCTAAGGCAAGTTAGCAGTTTTCCTCTGTCTTTCCCAGTCTCTCCCCTCTTGCTTATCTGTATCTACCTCTTTCTCCCTCCTCCCTCCCCTCCATTCAGAGGATAAAGTCTTCTCCTTTTCTTTAGGTCAACCTGCACCATCCCTCTCCTCCCAAGACCGCCCCATCAGTCTATTCTAGCCTCTTCTCTCTCTCTCTCTACTGGTTCTATCTCCCTGTAGAAACATACTTAAGATTCCCTCTTCAACAGGAAAGACCCCCTCTCTGTTCAGACTTCTGACTTGCCTTTCGCCCTTCAACTTGCTATATCCCTGCGTTCCTTCCCCACCACTCCACTGGTTCTGCCTTCCCTTACAGACAAAAGCACCCTCACATTTGCCAAATGCAGTATTTCCCCGTCTTTACCTTTCCTGATTCCTCCGCTTCTTTGGACACCAATGATGCTTAGCTCCCAGAAACGAACCGCTCACTTTGTGTCCCCAGTGCTGTCTCTCTCCTCCCTCTCTGCCTGTGCCTGGTTGCTCCCCTCTTCTCACGCACTTTCTGCCCGGCCTCGGCTGACCTCCTGTTCCCCGTGACTACAGAGACCGCCGAAATGCCCATAGCACCCCATCTCCATCGCTAGCCTGTCTTCTCTCCAGCTGTCTACTGCTCTCCCCCACCCGATGTCCCACTGGGATGGCAAACTCAACCTGGACAAGACTGAACTCATCTCACCTAATAAGCTGCGTAGGTTTCTATGTGTGTGTCACCACCAGCCTCTGTCATCTAAGCTAGTAACCCGGAAGTCACCACGACGCACTCCCACGCCTCATCTGTGTAATCAGACAGCATCTCCTACTAGCTTTCCTTAACGATCTCTCAAGTCCGTCCCTTCCCTGGAGTCAGTGTTGCTTCTGCCCCAGTGCAGTTCCTCCCCACCCCTTCCCTTGGATTTGCATCCAGGCTCCCGTGCTCAGCGGCTGTGTTTCCTTGCACAGCTCACCCGTGCAGAGCCCATTTCATTATCTGGGGAAAGGAGCGCAGTTCCACTACTTTAGAGGATTGTTAAGAATACATGTAACATTAGAAAAGGCAGGTAATAGAATAAGTTGAACTAGCTTATCCATGACAAAACCTCATCCAGTACAAAATTGAAGCGAAAAATGAGAAAAGTCACCTGACACAAATCAGAATAAATGTTTTAAAAAGTGTAAAAGATAGCAATAGCTACTCTTCTGGACATAAAATATATATGAAGTTTTATAGTAGTATTGGAATTGATTTGGTGACATTGATCCTAATAGAAGAACATAGAGGTAGGGGTTTGAAGAGTATATCCCTTTTTTTTTTAAAGAGTGTATTCTTAAATGAGAAAATAGATGCTCAAAGTTATTTAGTCATGTTTGCATAAAATACAACATGCACACCAAAGTGCAGCACTAGACACCTACGTGCTTAGTAAAGGATAACGAGCAGGACATTGATGAGACCACCGCCCCTTCTCTGATGCCTCCATCCTTCAAATTCTCCCTCACCGCTGTCAAGAGCAGTGGTATCGTAGGTGACATGTCAGCCTGCCTGGGCCGCTCTCTGGCGGCTCCCTGTCGCTATTGGGATACCTTCTGTGATCCTTCGGGTGGCCCTTGAGGCCTGAGTTGGCCTTCCCCTCGCTCTCCTTTTATTTCCTTGCCTCAGTCTTTGTCTCCAGCACATTCTGCTTCTTGTTATATGTGTGCCTGGGACGACTTTCCTTCCCATGCTTTTCTTTGGTTAGACTAACCATTACTCCTGAAAATTTAGCCCCATCACCTCTTTGTGAAGCCTCTTCTGACCCATGCCACCCTCCCTGCTGGGCTCAATGCCCCTTCTATGCATTTCCTTAGCACTGCATCGTCTCTGTTCCTTAGATCAATGATAAATAGTATGAAGAGTCCATATCATGGCATACTGCTTTCTATGAATCAGGCATGGTTCCAAATACTTTATCCCCTCTGGGGTCAGACTCCAACCATCATACAAAGCAAGAATCCTTGATTCATAAAAGTCAAGTAATTAGCCCTGGAGGATTACACAGTGTAATAGAGTTGAACCCCCGGCAGCTTAGCCTCCGCTCACATGTCCTTAATCACTACAGTATGCACGTCTCTATTCTCTATTCCTGTCCATGCTTTTTGTCCCTATAGACTGGAAGTACTTTAAGGGCAGGGGCTGTACCTGACTGTTGTATTTCCACAGCGTGGCACCCATTTGGCAAGTGCAGTCAGCCAGGGAATGTCCGTTGGATTAATGAAAGGGGAGCTAGTTGTACATTTTCGGAGAGAAAGGTCTTTACACACTTGTGAAAGGTGGACGAGCTTGTGTCTGTGCCTTGAGAAAGGCTACCGGATGCCTGCCCCCCCTGAGTCAAGTCAGGGATGTGGTTCAACTCAGAGAAGAGGCTTTTGATACCCCCTGGCAGAATATATAGTGCATCAGCCAGTGAGGTTTCCAAACAGAGCCAAAGTGCAAACCTGTGAAGAGAGGGATGGGCATACATAGCCCAGAGGTGCGTGTGAGCTGGGGCATAGTGGCATACCCCACCCTCTCTCTCTGTTCTGACTCCCCCCTGTCCTCTGGACAGATGCCTTCAGAACTACATCCCTGCCCAGAGCCTGACGCTGTCCTGCCCGGTGTGCCGGCAGACATCCATCCTCCCGGAGCAGGGCGTCTCAGCGCTGCAGAACAACTTCTTCATCAGCAGCCTCATGGAAGCCATGCAGCAGGCCCCTGATGGGGCCCCCAACCCCGAGGACCCCCACCCCCTCAGCGCTGTGGCTGGCCGCCCCCTCTCCTGCCCCAACCATGAAGGCAAGGTGGGCCCAAGCGAGGCCCAGTGAGGCCAGGACTTGGGGTGGGTGGGAGAGGAGAGGCATGCCGGGTGGGGCCGAGTGGGGGCGGGCGAGAGTTGCTTCCTGGGGCGTGTTCCAGGTGGGTGGTGCACCTGGCAGGGGAGGGGTGGGGGAGGGGGCTACAGAGGTGGGGAATGGAGATGTTGGGTGTGCGGCGGTTGCTAACTGGAGTCCTT
>PVJH01006915.1:60877-97404 GCA_004026705.1 Nesogale talazaci
GGGGTGGGGAGGGGTTCCAGGTAAGGGATCTGAAGGAGAGCACGTGAGCCCCTCAGGATGGCGGGGTGGTTTGCTGTGAGAAACCTCCCCTCCCTAGACTGCCACAGCTGTCTGCAGCTATTGCCTTAGTCGGGGGCATCAGCCAACAGCTGCAGGAGCGCAAGGCGGAGGCCCTGGCCCAGATCAGCGCAGCCTTCGAGGACCTGGAGCAAGTGCTCCAGCAGCGCAAGCAGGCCCTGGTCAGCGACCTGGAAGCCATTTTTGGGGCCAAGCAGAAGGTTCGTGTGCCCGCCCTTCCCTAGGGCTCTTCACCCAGGCCCCTTGCTTCGATTGCCCCTCCTGCTTCCCACCCCTTCTTTCGCCAGGCTTCCCTTTCTGCCTGCAGGCATCGGCCCCCAGGCCTTTGCTGAGGCTCCCACCCCCTACCCTGCCACAGCCTCTTTGCAGGCTCACCGGGGCTCACGGAAGCAGTCGCTGCGCCAGTGCCCACCGCACCCCCACCCCTCTCCTCGCCCCTGCAGGTGTTGCAGTCCCAGTTAGACACCCTGCGCCAGGGCCAAGAGCACATCGGCAGCAGCTGCAGCTTCGCGGAGCAGGCCCTGCGCCTGGGCTCGGCCCCCGAGGTGCTGCTCGTGCGCAAACACATGCGAGAGCGGCTGGCGGCGCTGGCGGCGCAGGCCTTCCCCGAGCGGCCGCACGAGAACTCGCAGCTGGAGCTGGTCCTGGAGGTGGACGGGCTGCGGCGATCCGTGCTCAATGTGGGCGCGCTGCTGACCACGAGCGCCACGGCGCACGAGACGGTGGCCACGGGCGAGGGCCTGCGCCAGGCGCTGGTGGGCCAGCCCGCCTCGCTCACCGTCACTACCAAAGACAAGGACGGGCGCTTGGTGCGCACGGGCAGCGCGGAGCTGCGCGCCGAGATCACGGGCCCCGACGGCTCGCGACTGCCGGTGCCGGTGGTGGACCACAACAACGGCACCTACGAGCTGGTATACACGGCGCGCGCCGAGGGCGAGCTGCTCCTCTCCGTGCTGCTCTACGGACAACCAGTGCGCGGCAGCCCTTTCCGCGTGCGCGCCCTGCGCCCAGGCGACCTGCCACCTTCTCCAGACGACGTCAAGCGCCGGGTCAAGTCCCCGGGCGGCCCAGGCAGCCACGTGCGCCAGAAGGCGGTGCGGAGGCCCAGCTCCATGTACAGCACAGGTGGCAAACGGAAGGACAACCCCATTGAGGATGAACTCGTCTTCCGCGTTGGTACAGTGGCGGACGGAGCCAGATGGGGCTGCCTTGAACGAGGGCGGGCAAGGGCAGTGAGGCTGAGAATGACCTCCGAGATTATGTTGGTGTTTCTTTCCCCCCCCCCACAGGCAGCCGCGGCCGGGAGAAAGGCGAATTCACCAATCTACAGGGTGTGTCGGCAGCCAGTAGTGGTCGCATCGTGGTGGCAGACAGTAACAACCAGTGTATCCAGGTACGAGCCCACTTCCCCTCCCCCAACACCAAAATTGCTGTTCGGGCTTCAACCTGGCGGGTGGGGGGGTGGGGAAGGGGGCAGTGGATACAGGTCACCTGAAAGCTGAAGCCTTATAGAGTACCATTCAACAAAGAGGAAGAAACCCCAACAACACCCCTTATCTACCCCTTTCCCACGGCACCTCACCTGCCGGGGCAGTAATCCACACCTCACCAGGCTGTCACCTCCCAGGGTCTGACTCAGGCCAGATCCGCTCCTGGTCCCAGGGCCAGGCTCCTCCCCTTCTCCTTCTGGGCCCCCACTGTCCGTCCTTTTCTCCTGGCTAGCAGGCTGCAGGCTCTGGCCTCCCCCGTTCCCCTCCAACTCCCCTGCCTAACTCCTGAGTGTGTATTGACAGCAGCTAGTCCCTGGTGAGGGAGTCAAGTGGGAGTAAATTGTTTTTATGAAAAGGGGGCTGGGGAGAGGACCTTTTTTTCATGACTGGAATACCCGGGTGGCTCAAGTAGTTAAGCACTCAACCACTAATGGAAACTTTGAAGGTTCACATCTGACCCAAGGGGCTAAGGTGGCAGAAAGGCCTGGTGATCTCCTTCCTGAAATCTCTGTCATTGAAAGCTCTCTGGAGCACTGCTCTCCTCTGACCACGTGAGATTGGGATGAGGACCAGGGTGTCCCTCGGCATTTGGTTTCTCACTTGGTTGTTGTCAGTGCTAGAAATTGTCGGCTGCCTCTGCTCCTGTCCCACCCCCATAATCTCACAGAGCTGACTAAGACATTAGGCACTAAACAGACAGGGACATAATCTCCATTGCCCGGAGTCTGCAGTGAGCCCAGCATGCACCGTGTTGTGATTAGAAGTTCAGGCCCTGAAACCAAACACCTGGCATGAATCCTAGTCCTGCCACTTACAACCAAGTCATGTGACCTCCCTGAGTTTCAGTTAGCTCATGTGTAAAATTAGGAAAATAATACCTCATAGTGTTGCAGGGAGCATTAAGTGATGTAATGTACCTTGCCCAACACATAGCGAACCTTCTAAAGTTAACTATTGGTAAAAATAGCATTGTCCCGGTGGAGTCTGTAAACAAAGGCCAGGAGGTGGCAAAGCGCTGGAGGAGTTGTTCAGGGAACTAGATGGACCCCACCGTGCCTGGAAGCCGGTCACTGTTAGGGTTGAGGGTGATGTGACTGCGATCAGAAATGGTTTGGGAGGTGATGCTATGGAATTTGGGGTTTATCTTGTAAGGAATTGTTTCTAACTACTACGGTGCGCTTCAGTTTTTGGAAGTGTTTTGTCAAAGAAAAAAAAAAAAGCACGTTTCCCCGAAGATCCTTATGTTTACAGCACTTAAAATCTAAAATTCTAAAATGGAAATATTACTTACCTGGCCTGAATGTTGTTGTCAAAGCTG
The DNA here is from genome assembly GCA_004026705.1 of Nesogale talazaci. Lineage (NCBI taxonomy): Eukaryota > Metazoa > Chordata > Mammalia > Afrosoricida > Tenrecidae > Nesogale > Nesogale talazaci. The sequence continues at coordinate 63,764 of PVJH01006915.1, forward strand.
TATCCCAGTCAAACTCTTCAATGCTTAGGGAAACTCAGTTCTCACCACCCTGGCCCTCTTTTCCACCTTGCAGCTGTGGCACGTACCCAGAGCTGTCCAGCTGACCTGGAATTCCTACCCCTTTCCAAGAAGTCCAGGTCAGCACAGGGAGGCCTTTGGTGGCCCAGCCCAAATGGTGAGGAAGGAGTAGAGAAGGCTGTGTTGCAGTCTACTGGGTCAACCCTCACCCCTAACCCTCCTCCACCTCCTTCTCTGTTAGCCAGGGAGGCTTTCTAGCTTGAAGGCTGTGATTGGAGGCCTCTTCCCAGTGTGTGCTCACACGCACAGAACCCCTGCACCACTTTACCTACTGAAGTGCGGGGCCATGCCATCTGTTCTTCCAGGCTGGAGAGCTGAGAGGTAGGGCTTGGTGCAGCCTCCTCTCTCTCGCGAACACCTGCTAGCCCTATGGCCGCCAACCTGGCTTCTACTCCCCCTAGCACCTCAGTGTCATAACTGGCCTTGGATTCCAAAACTGAGTTTCTACCATTCTACCTGGGAGAGCCTGTCAGTCCTGAGATAGACCAGGCTCCCAGATCTCCAGTGAGCCTCCCCTTCAGCTGGGGGGGGGGGGGTCAGGTCTGTCTTAATTCCTTGTTTTGAGGTGCCATCAAGTTGGCTCTGACCCACAACAACCCTATGTGCACACCACTGCACGAGGACCGGTCTTTAGGATTTCCCAGAGAGTCATCCAGATAGATTGTCTTGAAGGCCAATGATGACCAAGGGGGATTATTAGGAAGAAGTTTTAAGACAATTAAGAACTGCATCGATGAGAAAATGGCCAGGAGGATTGTGCCAAGAAATTTTTTCCCCCATCGTATCAATGCACTGGCTCATTCTTCAAGGGTAGTGGGAACTGTCCTATGAGAACTTCCGTGGGAAGCCTCATCCCAGCTGCCCCATAGCCCCAGTGCTGCCCCTTCAGACTTCTTTTTATTCCCACAAAAAATGGTTGAACCAAAAAAATGGTTCAAAGACCATTTTAAAGGAACATGATTTGACTCTTGATGCTGCAGTGCCCTTCTGCCGTGGTGTGAATGAATGGAAGAGTGCAGAACTGATTGTGGCAGGTCTAGAGCAGGGATCCTCAAGCTTTTTAAACAGAGGGCCAGTTCACTGTCCCTCAGGCTGTTGGAGGACTGGACTATAGTTTAAAAAAAGAAACAACCAAACTATGAACAAATTCACTGCAGGCCCGGGATGAGTTGGCTGCTAAGCAGGACAGTTTGAGGACCCCTGGTCTAGAGGGATGGAGACACTGCCTTCAGAAGTAGATAGACTTAGATGGAAGATATGCCCAGAAAAAATAGCTTTTGCATTTTGATTTTGGGTTTTTTTTTTTTGTTTGCTTGATGAAGGCCTCTGTGATTTTATAGCAGCACTTTTTGACTCACCCTACTATATCCGTGCATAAATTGTCTTTGTCTAGAAAATTTATCAGCTTTTTCCAGAAAATGGTGTCATCTGCATCACATTCTCTGAGCAACTCCAGCCGTTGCTGTGGCGCCTTCGTTCTTTACTGGAACCCTTAATATGTTGTGTTCTCGTTTTGCTTTTCGTTTTTCCTCTGGTTTTCTTTGATTCTTTCCCTCACTAGGCTTCGGGATCTCACTCGGGGGACCTATCTCGGCTAGTATGACTTAGGGAAGTCATGTTAACGACTACACTGGGGCACCAGCAGATTCTCGAGATAATCGGAAGCAAGCACACCCACAGGAGGCTTTACTGACCTGTCTCTGCAGAGAGCAGGGTCAGAGATGACAGGACTCAGTGGGCTGGGTTCACTGCCGTTCACTGTGCTGAGGCACACGAGGAGCAGCAGCAGGCCGGGGGCAGAGCTGTGAGTTCCCTCTTGCCCCTCTTGAGGTTGAGGGAGCTAGCTGTGCAGCACCCAAGCAGAGGAGCCAGTTGACCAATCAGAGGCTGTTGGCTTGAGGCGAGCACGATGATGATTTGTCGCAGGGTAATTGACCGGAGGCAAACAGCCTGGTCCGGGATGGAGCCGAAGAATTCATGGGTCGAATGTCTACTCTGTATTACCTGTTAGAACAGTGCTGGACATGCTCCAGCAGATGGAAGAACACTACTCCTACTCTAGCCTAGTTTATAAACTTTCAAGGGAACACCAGTTTTTAACCAGTTGTTTAGTCCCAGAGGTGATCAAGGTGTGGATGAGCGCTACCGAGCATTCATCATAGAAACCTGGCTTGAAGTGTGAGTGATGACTTACGGGTGGGATGGGTTAATACTTGTTTCTTGGGAAGTAGTGGGAGATTTTGAGAATCAAAGATGAGGAGGAATGGGTGGGTCTCAAGTTGTGAGCAGGTGTAGGATGGGAAGGTTGGGTCTCAAGCTGATCCTCTCGGACAGGAGGGGGTGGATATATGTTTTGTTTTTTTGTTTTTTGTTTTGTTTTGGGGGGCATCATTGCCCTCTGGTGGTGGGAGTAGGAGACCCAGCCATTTTTTTTTTTTTTTTTTTTTTTTTTTCCGGGGTGGGAGGGCATCACTGCCCTGTGGTGGTCATGGGAGCTACCCAGCACTGCTCCTGAGAGCCGCTGCTGGATTTGAAACACCAAGCCCGCAGGCCACAGTCCCGCACTCAACCACTTACGCCATCGGGGCTCAGCAGATATATGACTTTCAATGCTGATCAGATGGTCACTCCCCATCCCTCTCATCAGCTCTTCAGACTGGGTTCCTCCCTCTGGGTCTGTACCCCCACAAGGCCAGGGCAGAACCAGGGATGGCTCTGTCCTATCTGTTGCAAGGTCAGCCTCAGCAGGAGGGATTCCTGCCGATGGGACCTGCTCAGACAGGACTGCCAACCCAGAAGGTGAGCATGAGGAGGGAGAGCCCAGTCTACTAAAGAGGAATCCGGGCTAGAGCAGAGAGCAAGGCCCAAGGCCGAACTTGAATTCTGGCTCTGATTCACCCAGTGTCCCCAGAGCCTATAACAAAGCTGAGTGTGTGAGGCCGAAGTGTGAGTCATGTTTTGACTGTGAAGGAACGACAAGGAGGCTTTAGCTTAGGGGAGGCGATTCTGGGTTGGGACACCTAAGCTTGTGGATTGGCTAAGGTCAGCTAGCTTCATGGCTCAGTGCTCCCTGCAGCTCAGAGTGCTCTTGATTAAGTCTGATAAAGGCAAGGGAATGGGGTGAGGTTGAAAAATTCCTTTTGTCCCGGAGGGAGGAAGGTTACTGTGTTTGTCAGGGTAGACTAGAGATACAAATTCATAAACATGCATATATATATGAGAGTTTTATATAAAGAGTAATTGTATATTAAGAAAACATCAAAGAAAAAAGAAAACATCCCAACCCAGTCCAAGGCCATAAGTCTGATATTAGCTCATATGTCTGATACCAATCTATAATTTCCTCTTCAGACTCACAAAACACATGCAATGAAGCCAAATGGAGAATGATCACAAGCCAGATGATTCTTTTGATCCAGTGGCGTTGTAAGCATCTCAGCGCTGGCAGTGGTTTTTGTGTGGCTCCTCCGGCTTCAGAGGTCTGACCGCATCCATGTGGTGTGTCCAGCTCAGGGCACTAGGTATCTCCATGTGGCTTCTCATGGATGTCTCGAAGGAAGTCAGCCTTGTCAGTAGACCGTCTCCAAGTGAGCGAGTGTCTCCTTCCAAGAAGGAAGTACCAGATTTCCCAGAATTCTCGAGAGAGAAGGCCAAGCCCACACAGAGGTCTCATTGACTATCTTCAGACTGACAGGCTAGACTCCACCCTTACACCCGTAATCCTCAAATTGAGGCCAGATTAGGTGACTGTCACAGTTACCAGGTCAGGCTGTACCCCGAATGGCTGGACTTGTTGACCCACTGACCTCATCCTGGTCGACTTTCTTCTTCCCTTGCTGATGTGCCACTCGATTCTGTTGAGTCTATCCCCAGTCACATCCTGAGTCCGCGTGCTTTCCTCCAGCCGGGGACAAGTTAGCCTCACCCTCTCATGGACCTGCCTATGAGCAGAGTCTCTGGTCAGCTAGCTTCACGGCTTAGTGCTCCCTGCAGCTCGGAGTGCTCTTGATTGAGTCTGATCTTATGACTCGCCTACCCAGCAGTGTTCAGTGACTATCCCCAGGAAAAATCTCAACCCCTCCTCTTAGCCACCTGAGAGCTGCCTGCCATCCAGCCCCTCTGCACAGCCCCTGGAGCTCTGCTTGTATTGGATCCTGTGTGGTCTTTGTGTCCTGTTTGCGCCCGTCCTCATCCTTTCCTGGCAGGCGTTGGCCCCTCTCGTAGCCTTCTTGTTAAGCTGTTAGGGGATCTCCTTTTCTGAGGAGCCTTTCCGAGTCGCTGCCTCAATTCGTTCCTACTTTCACAACCCATTCACACAACCACTGTATGTCTTCCGGGGTCCATAACCACGTTCCCAGTCTCCCCCGTGTGGCATCAGTTAGTAATTGTGAATGACTGACTGACTGGAATAGGGGCTGGTCTCCTCCTTCAGGATCCTACTTCCGTCCCTCTGTGCCCACAGTCTCTCCCCTCCTTCCCGCCCCCTCCTTTACTCCTCTGCTCTAGGTTTTCTCCAACGAGGGCCAGTTCAAGTTCCGGTTTGGAGTCCGAGGGCGCTCACCTGGGCAGCTGCAGCGGCCCACAGGGGTGGCAGTGGACACCAATGGAGACATTATTGTGGCAGACTACGACAACCGTTGGGTCAGCATCTTCTCCCCCGAGGGCAAGTTCAAGGTGAGAGGCCTGCACCCGAGTAACGAGGTGTACTGACCATTCTAGTGACTCTTGATGGGCAGGAGCCAGATTAGTCCCTTCCTGCCTCCTCCTCCTCTCGGGCATAACATCCCAAGCTCACAATTCTGTTTTGGAGTCAGGCAAAGACCCTTGCCTCGAGCAGTCAGAATGAAACCCCTAATGCTTATCTCTTTCCTCCAGACCAAGATTGGAGCTGGTCGCCTCATGGGCCCCAAGGGAGTGGCCGTAGACCGGAATGGACATATCATTGTGGTGGACAACAAGTCTTGCTGCGTCTTCACCTTCCAGCCCAATGGCAAGCTGGTTGGCCGCTTTGGGGGCCGTGGGGCCACTGACCGCCACTTTGCAGGTATTGGGGAACGATCCCAAGATCTGTCCTGATACACTAGTCCAAGAAAACTGCCCTAATGCCCCAGTCCCAGGCATCCTTCTCTTATATCTTGGCCTTAGAAGTCCTCCTTTCCTAGACCTCTTCCCATTTACCCCCAGCCCCAGAGATCCCACTCCTTTCCCAACACTTTCCATTTCAGGGCCCCATTTTGTAGCGGTGAACAACAAGAATGAGATTGTGGTGACGGATTTCCATAACCATTCAGTGAAGGTCAGTCATCTCCCCACTCCTTGAGCACTGCCCCAACACCCTTTCTTCTGCCAGACCCCACTGTTCCTCACTTTATTTTTCCCTTGGAGGTCATGCAGGCAAACACTAAACGCTTTGTTCCAGAGAGTGTGCTGGAAGCCAGGCTTACAAAGCAGACATGCTCCCCTATTACTACATGGGTGAGAGAGTCGGTGGTAGGGGAAGGGACTTGTCAGGGACTGAGAGGGCACTGGGGACGTACTTGATCCACTTGAGGCTGATGGAGACAAACATAAAGCACATGTGGGGCTGAAGAGAAAGGAGAGAAGGGGGCAGTATTTGAGGCAAAGCGGACAGGAGGAGTCCGGCTCTGGAAGCCCTCATTTAGTGTGCTCAGGAAGCTGATGTCCAGTTTTCAAAGTTGCGGTGGTGCAGAGGAGCTGCCCTGGGGGCACGGTGGCTAAGCATTGGGTGTGAATGGTTAGGTTGGCAGCTGAAATCCACCAGCGGCTCTGGCAGATGGATGTGACCGTCTGCTTCCCAGGAAGCACACAGGACAGCTGTGCTCTGTCCTTCCAAGGCATCCGTTGACATGAACTCCCTGGCTGGGCTTTGGGTTTGGGTGTGGGCCGTGCAAGGGAAGGGAAGGTTAATATGCTCCTTTATGGGGCTTAAGGAGGGCTGGCGGTGTAGTGGTTACATGTTAGTCTGTGATCCGTAGAGTGGGCAGTTCCAAAGCACCAGCAGCTCTAAGGGAGAAAGACGAGCCTCTCTACTGCCATAAACAGTCAGTCTTGCAAAGGCCCAGCAGGCCTCTGGGAGTCAGCATTGATTCCTCAGTGGCAGTGAGTTTTCCGGTTTGGCTTATGGGGCTTGTTCACTCTGTGGGGAGCCATGGAAGGGTTTGGGGCAAGGGCATGATGCCACCCTGGGTGACTGAGGAAGATCATTAAGAGAGAGGCTTCCCCTTTACTGTAGTCCAGCTGAGAAATGATAGGAAGTCATCTTCAAATAGAGACAGGTACAGATTTGAGGTAGAACCAGGGTTGCGATCAGTCCTGCTCTGTGACGCCTGAGAGAAGGCGGAGTCAAGAAGGACTCACTGCCAACTGGGAGGTGCCAGTCGCAGAGAGGACAGAGAACCACTCTTTCAGGGAAGATGGCCCATCAGATCAGATGTACTGAGGGCATCGGCTGGAGATGGCCAATTGGCAGTAGAGTACATGGATGAAGTCTTGGAAGAAGGTCTGAGCTGTAGTTGCAGATTGAAGGGTCTTCCTCTGGGGGTGGGGTAGGGGAGGGGCGCTTCATGTCTTTCTCTGCTAGTCCCCATCCTCTGCCTGAGGCCTGGTCCCTAGTCCCCAGCCCCAGCCCCTGTCCTTGCCAGGTGTACACTGCCGATGGCGAGTTCCTCTTCAAGTTTGGCTCCCACGGTGAGGGCAACGGGCAGTTCAACGCCCCCACGGGAGTGGCTGTGGATTCCAATGGAAACATCATCGTAGCCGACTGGGGCAACAGCCGCATCCAGGTGAGTACGGCACAGGATGGCACTGGGGGTTGGCTTCCTTCTGTGCCCCTCCCCACACCGCCCGCCGGGAGCTCCTCATCTGCCTGATCTCGCCTCTCCCCCCAATCTCCACCCCTTACCCAGGTTTTTGACAGCTCTGGCTCCTTCCTGTCCTATATCAACACATCTGCAGAGCCGCTGTACGGCCCCCAGGGCCTGGCACTGACCTCGGATGGCCACGTGGTGGTGGCTGATGCCGGCAACCACTGCTTTAAGGCCTATCGCTACCTCCAGTAGCTGTACGGGGCTCCACCTGGCTCATGGAGGGATGGACAAAGGGGTGATTGGACAAAAGGGTCTGGCAGGAGGTGGGCCAGACCTGGCAGCACTGAATGTGGGCTGTGGGCGTGGGTGCGCCCAGTGCCCCCCCTCTCCCCTCCCCCGACCCGACAGTTGCACTTTATTTATTCGGTTCTTGCTTTGGTGACTGGGTGGGCCTGGACTGTGATTGCAAGGATGTGTGCAGAGCTTCACCCCAACCCCTTACACACCTCCCCTGCCCCCTCAGTCTGCTCCCCACACTCCAGCCCGGGCCCACGACAGCCTCTGACTCCAGGGCACAAACTCCTCTGGTTGTCTCCCTGCCACCCCCATACACACAGAGACAGCAATACCCCACCCTCCGTATTAAATAAATGTCTTCACCATGATGGTTTCGCTGGTTTCTTGTGGCAGGGGGGGTGGGGGTGGGGGTAGGGGTGGGGGGTGGCCGGGTGAGACTTACTCTTTTGGTGGGCAGGCCAACGAGCATTGTCAGGTGCAAGGGGCCTAAACTGGGGCCTGCTGTTGTGAAGTAAGAGAGGAGAGTAAAAGAGCCACCTGCCAAAGCCCTAGTCCCCACAACTCCTGGAGAATTAGGCAGTCCTTTCCGTCTGGGCCCGGGCCTGGGCAAGAGTCGAGGACAATGTCCTGTGCCAGAGTACAGCCAGCTGTTGCAGAATGTAGAGACAGTTCTTAAAGCTTAAGCCTAATCCTGGATTGGAGACCCAATGGAGGATCTGGGACTGGTGTGAACACACACCCTTCCTCTCCTCCCCGAGTGTTCTTGTGCAAGTACAGCCAGGAAGGTCATGACAAGGAATATGCAAAAGCTTAAAGAAGCAGCCTGCTTGTCCCAGGTTAACCCCAATGGGTTGTCCCAGGTGAAAACCGAACGTGGGAGGCTCTTTGTAGAGCTCGGAGAGCTCAGTGCTGGAGCCCTGGCTGCAGAGCTCCCCGTGTTTGCTGCCCTTTCCCCACCTGGGCCTGGAGGCTTAGCACCCCCTCCTGAGATCGAATCTGTCAGTGTTTGGCTACCAAACATTCAAACCAGCACGCGGTGATCTGGCTTCCCTGTCAGGGAGGAACGAGAGGCTGAAGCTGGGAGAAGGAGGTCCTAGTGCTGATGACGAGCAGAGTCCCGACTGGGAACTGTAACTGCCCTACTCTGAACTGGTGAACTTGCTGCCTCAACTTGCTGCCTTCAATTTCTTCCAACTCAGAGTGACCCTGTAGGACAGAGTAGAACTGCCCTTGTAGGATCCTGAGACTAAACCGTCACGGGAGTAGAAAGCCTTATCTTTCCGTCAGAGAGCAGTGGTGACCTTGCAGTTAGCAGCCTGAAACAACCCCTGGTGCCACCAGGGCTCCCTTATGTCCAGCGTGGTCACCAACCAAGAACGCAATAGAAGTTGGGGAATGTGCGATGCATCTGGAAAGATGAGTCAGAAGAGGTCAAGGAAAAGAGCAAGGCACTGTCCTGGTGTGGTATGATGCCAGAGACAAGGACAGGAGGGGCTATTCCGGGCTGTTGGCGGTTTACAGCTGTTGAAGGAGCATTGCTTGGACCCTATGGAAGTCTTGGTTTCCCTGGGGGGGAAGTGGCCAGATCTTAGCTGCTAATAGGATATAAGATTGGTGATGATATTGTAGGTGTTAAAGATATAACAGTAGACAAAGCAGGTAGCGTTCTGTTAGGGCAATGCAGTGGACAGTGGATTATTGAGCCCAACTAGTAAAAGTATACAGCTAAATATATTAAAAACTAAGATAAAAAATATTCTAAACTCACGACTTCTGGATTATTTTACACATCTTGCTCTCTTCTTTCTATGGTATCCATGTGGTGGAAAAATACCATAACCTGGCGCTACTGCTCCTAACTAACCCTGTGTTTGGAGAGGTCTTGCTTGCTTGAAGTTGGCCAGGGGAAGAGTATTTAAACAGTAGAAACTGGGCGGCCCTACTCATCGGGTTACCATTTGGTGACTTTTAAAACAATCGCTGTCACATCCCATGGTGCCTACCGAGGGACCAGACAGCCAGTGTGGAAATCACTCACTAGCCATGTGACTTTTGTTAAATGGTAACGTCTGATTTGGGCTTTTGCAAAACTGTGGCATGAAGACAGGACTTTTCCACAATTATATACTCCAAAATATCTAGCAAACTATTTACTAGCATTTGGTGTGGAAGTTAAGTTAGCTATTCTCCCTGAAGCTCCCAGTTATCTGACACCTTTGTGTGTCTCACGATAGAGCTGACTCCCCTGCTCTTAGGATGATGGTCCCCTTCCCCTGAAGCCTGTGGGCGTATTCATTCACATGCTGTTGTTAATGATCTTTAGTGTAACCTGTTTAGCCACATCTAGGAGTCTGGGGTCTGGTCTTGTCACATGGGACCCTAAATACCTCCCTTTGTTGTAAGTATGCTCTTACCTGTATTTAGGGGCCTGGTATGGCTCCAAAGGGTATATAAGGATTGAATATAAGAAAAAGGCCCTCTCTCCTGCCCCTCAGCTCCGGAGGCTCTCGGCTCCATTCCCTCATGTAATCCCTTCCCCCATTTGCTGTCTCTCCACATGGACGGTCCCATCAGCAGAGGTGAGCATGCTACCATGATGTGATATATGTCTGACTCTTATGATTTCTCTCTGTCTCATGCTTTCTATAGCCTTATCATAATAAATAATAATTATCGCTGTACAACTGCGCCTACCGGACCTGTGATGTATATATCGGAGGCTGGCCTTCCTCTGATACAAAACCAGCCTCGTAGTACTTCTTCTAGATCATCATGAGATGGGAAGGCCTGGGCAGCGTCAACTTTGTTTGCCATAGATGCCAAGTCCCAAGTGCACACAGCTAGTGCACTTGGCTGCTAGATGAGCAGTGTAGGGCCACCCTGAGACATCTCAGAAGGCATGCCTGGTGACCTGTTTCTGAAGAATCAGTCATGGAAAACCCAATTAAGCACAATTCTGATGCTATCACACCAGTTCTGACCCGCCATCTCCTATATGACAGAAATGACTGTTCGTTTTCCCTCCCTTTCTCACACACACCCCAGCCCATCTTCTGCCCCTCAGAAACATGGGGCCATTCTCCTTGGACCTGTAGGATGACTATCAGTAGGAATCAACACAGTGGCTACAAAACATGGGGAACTTTGGGGGGGGGCCTGAAATAAGTTCTATGTATTTAATGAAATACTCTATGTTGAGTGTTTAGTGCACTGCCTGACGTGCACCCCAAAGATGTTACTATTGTTAGGTGCCTTTGAGGCAGTTCCTATCCAGCAACCTTCTGTACAGCAGAACAAAATGCGTCCTGGTTTGACACCACCCTCAGTAGATATGAGCAAATAATTATTATGGTTGCTATTCTGATGACTAGTTCTTTGTACCTTTTCCCAACGTTGCTCAGCAGAATGTTCAAACTACAGCTCATTATCATCAACATCACATGCAAGTAAAATCTTGCTGAAAATCGTCAAACAGTGGCTGCAGCAATACATTGATGGCGTCGTCAGTACTCTTCAGGCTGGGCTCAGAAGAGGGCTCGGCACAAGGGATGGCATTGCTGATGTCAGATGGACCTTGGTTGAAAGCAGAGACTATAGAAAAGAGTCTTACTTGTGTTTATTGACTGTGTAAAGGCATTTCAGTGTGTGCATCAAAAGAAACTGTATAGTCTTGAGAAGAATGGAAATTCCACAACGCTTCACTGTGCTCGTGTGGAACTTATACGTGGATCAAAGAGGCATTGGTGCAGACTGTCTCACATACTTTGGACATGCTATCAGGAGAGACCAGTCCCTGCAAAAGGACATCGGGCTTGGTCACGTGGAGGGTCAGTGGAAAAGAGGAAGACTCGAGAAGTTTGACCCAGTGGCTGTAACAAGGGCTCCAGCACAGGAGTGCTGGTGAGGATGGTGCAGGTCCAGGGAGTGCTTCCTTCCCTTGTTCCCGGGGCCACTACGAGATGGAACTGACTCCATGGTACCTAACGACAACAGACAAGCTTCTTTCTAGAGACCCGAGAATGGGCTATGCTGGATATGTGATTTTAGAGCAAGAGAAGTTGTACATGCTATAGAGATCAAGGTGGAGTGGCAGTAATTTGAGGGTTCTTGTTGCTTGTTTTGTGGTGCTTGGAACTTTATCCCTAAGCCCTGGGCAGGAGGGAGCCTTACCTCTCTCAACTCCCTAGAGCACACAGCCAAAGGCTACAGACCTGGTACAGAGAGTCACCCCCAGTGGGCCCTGAGGAGAATGGCTGAGGTCAGATCAGTGACAAGAGACAGACTGGGAAAAGACATTCCTAGAGGCAGTGGGACAGTGTCCCACTAAATCCAGCCCCTTGCAGAGCAGGAGGTCGCTTTGTCCGTGAGGACACACAGGTCCATCTTGAGATCCCACTTGGAGAAAGTCAGAAAGTTGCTTGTGAAGAGGATGAGAAGTGCCAGCCTGTATGAAGAGGCTCAACATCTCTGAGCTTGGATCCCCTAAAAAATCAAGCAACGGACTGAGCTGTCACAAAACACAGGACAGCAGAGGCTTCCTTAGGAAGGGAAAGGAGCATCGAAGGGGATGTGCAGCCGAGGCTATACAGCCAGACCTGGGAGGGGCAAGGCGGGAAGGCTAAGAAGAGGTAGTTGCAGGAAAGCTTGAGCTCTAGCCTCCAATTGATGGGTGGGAGCTCACTGGTCCCCATGTCCTCCTGGTGACAGTGCAAGCATGGACTAGCTTTCAGCCCTGGCTGGAGGGTTGAACCTGGGAAAGGAAGAGGACTCCCAAGGAGGAAGAGGAAGGCCTGGGGAGGAGTGCAAGAGTTAGAGGCAACAGAGGTAAATACTGCCGTGCAAACAATCCTGCAATAAAGATGATATATGAGTCAAAGCAAAAGAAAAACCTAAACTCATTGTCATTGAGTGGATGACAACTCAGCAATTCTACAGCTTAGATACATGGATAGACACAGAAGCTGATGAGGGGTGGCAAGGAGGATGGTGGTATTCATATATCTCACAGTATGTCTGCATGTGTATTTATACTGCGAGTTGTATGTCCATGAATGTGGTGGGGTACCCAAGGAGCAGAGTTGCAGAGGCTACTTAGACATATCTACCTTAAAGGAATGAGTTGTTGGGTCCATGGGCCCTGGACAAGGGTCTCAGAAACATCAAGGTCAATTGGCATAACATATTCCACAAAGACAATGTTACACACCCTAATTTTGTCAGTAATGACTGGGACCTTAAAAACTCACAAACAGGGGCTGAGCCCCGGTGGCGTAAGTGGTTGACTGCAGGACTGCGGTCTGGGCTTGGCAGTTCAAATCCAGCGGCAGCTCCCAGGAGCAGTGCCGGGAAGCTCCCATGACTACCAGAGGGATGCCCCCCACTCCAAAAAAAAAAAAAATCACAAACATCCACCGTTGTGCAATCATTGGCAATCATTCCCCCCAGCTGGAGAAAAAAAGAATGAAGACTATTGAAGATGTGAAAATCATCCAATGGAATAATGGACCTTGTGAATTTCAGTACCCTTGACCCTGAGACCAGATGAACAAGACCAGAAGAACTGCCACTACCAAATGCTTTGAAAGACCCGAGCTAGAAAAGAGAGAAACAAGTGGAACAAAAACAATCCAGAAAAACAAAACAGGCTTTTTGTCTGGGTAGAGATTGGTGGAATCCTCCAGAAAAGGACTGTTAGTCACCTCTTAGGTTTGGAAATGAACTCACTTTCCTCACTCAATTTTCAGCCAAACCATAGGCCTATAAGGGAAGCAATAACACTAGGGACACACACACCTCAGGGTAATCCCTCACTGGAGATCGAAAGGGCAGCATTCACTCAAGGACAAAGTTCAGAAGGCTTAGGAAGGAAGGATGAATGGAAACAGGAAACAGGGTGGAAGTGGAATATCTGATGGAACATTGTGGGGATCACAGTCGGTGATATGAAACAAAATTTGTATGAAGGCCTGAACAGGACTCTGATCTGCTTTGTAATCTTTCACCGGATTCACAAAAAGTGTTCTGTTTTTGTTTTTTAATCTTTTTTTAAGAATCAGCAAAGATTCTTGTACAAAGATGCTCACGCATGGTCGAGAAACTAGGACATGGGGTTCCCTGAATGTCATAACTTTGTGTTCGGTGATGAGCGCCAGACAAAAACCTCCTTTCCGCAGCTTGGGTTCCCAAAGGAACGTAGTCTTCAGCCTTGTAGCAGCTGCTGACAACTTGAACTTCATCTTGGGCCACGTCACCTGCAGTGCAGAAGACCCTGCTGGCCTAGTGGCTGGGGCGAAGGGAGGTTCTGATAATGATATCCAAGTTGCTGGAATAGAGAAGTGAATAAGGAACACAGATCTGGAGGGGGTAGTGTAATAGTCCAGATAGACTAGAGAAACAAATTCATGGACATTCATATGTGTATAAAAAAAAGTCTTATGTACAAGAGAAATTGAATGTTGAGAAAATATTCTAATCCACTTCAGATTAAGTCCATAGTCCAATATTAGCCCATATGTTTGATACCAATCTATAAAGTCCTCCTCAGCCTCACAAAACACATGCAGTGACACCGAATGCAGGAAGATCACAGGCCAGTGGGTGTAAATCTTATGGATCCAGTGGTGGTAGAAGCATTTCTGCGCTGCCAGGGGTTTCCACTTCTCCAGCTCAGGGCAGTAATGTAAGTTCCATCTGTCTTGTCAGTAGCACATCTCAGGAAGTCAGCATAGACAGAAGTGTTTTCTGCCTCCAAGGAGGAAATCCAGGAATTCCCAGAATCCTCAGGAAGGTCATGCCCACCCAGAGGTCTCATTGACTACAACCTGGTTGACAGACTAGACTCCATCCCTTCACTCTTAATCCTCTCAAGTCCCAAATTGACACCAGGTTATGTAACTACCACGGCTAGGAAGGGGACCAGAGCTTTTGGAAAGCCAAGGCCACACTGAAAAGTCATTATCCCATATTGGAGCATGCTGTGTTCTCCAAAGAGTCTTCCTCTGGAGGAGAGGAGAGGCTGGTCCCCTGCACCAGGAGGATTTAACATCTCCCGTATGGGAGGGGTGGTGTGCCTTGGCACTGTTTCCATCTCCCCAGTGGTTCGCATGCCTCAGTGAAATCTATAAATAGGATTGGTGGCTGGAGGTGGGTTTCTGAGACCACAATGGCATCTCAGGATGAATGCCATCCTAGCTGGGGGGAAGGTGATTTTAAGTTTCAGAAGCTGGAAGTGAAAGGAAAGGGAGCACGAGGTAGAGTCTGGGAACAGCAACCACCAGTGCCCAGCACTGGGGCCAGGCGTGCGCTGAGAAGGGTCAGCTAGCAATGCTCTGCAGTGAGAAGTGAAGGCCCGGCCACAGCCACTTTGGCAGGGCCCATGCTGCCAAGGGTTCAGACAGCTCGACTTTGCCCCCTGACCTGTGAGGAGGGAATGATCCTAACAGGGCATCCGTTCATTGAGTCTCGTGGCAGAGGTCTGGTGACATCGTGTTCTAGAGGTTCCAGAAATCTTTGTTTTCCTTCTGGGAAAATCAGTTACAGAGGACGGGAAGGATCTGAGACTTTACTAAGGCTTTCTAGCTGTCAGAGCCTTCCAAGCTGAGCTAGGAAACAGAGGGCGTGGTCTGACCCTGGCCTACCATCAACTCTGTCCATATGGAAATGGGGCAGGCTTTAAAGGTGGTCCCCCAGGGTGCACTGAGGCTTACCCTGAGCTGGAGGTAAAGAATGTGAGGAGAGAGAAACAGAACTGTACGATGGAGAGTGATGACAAGGGGGCCTGTGACGGTGACATCACAAGGTGCTCCCAATTCCTAATACTCTCCTAACCACAAGAGAAGGGCATTTGTCAGAATTCTGACTGTTACATTAATGCAGCTTAATATTTGAAAGCCATCACATTCAATAAGTACAAGGGACCTTTAAAAAGTTCAGGAACATATGGAATTAGAAGGTAATGGGCTTTTTCCATGAGCTTTCTGAAATCATCTCTTTTGGGGAGCACCTGTTATATGCCACGCCTAACAATTTCATTAGATGCTGTTGAGTTGAGTATAAATCACAGGACCCCCTTGTACAACAGAGCAAGACACTGTCCGGTCCTGTGGCATCACCACGGTGGTTACTAAATTTGGGCACTTTGTTAGATAGTAGGAATATAGTGGTAAAGCAAGAAGCAACTAGTAAGAAATGATACAGGGAAATTTCTCCTAGCACCAACCCCTATGCTCAATCAATGAAGAAATCAATCTGTACAAAGCAACAACTCATGGATTTCAGCTTGCAATTGGGTGATAATTTAATAAACTCATATCAACAATATCTTAAATTCTATGCCATTGGATAAATTATTGATGCTATCAATATAATCACCTTATACCTTAGGTAGATGATTGACATTTTTTGTTTTTGGTTTCTTCGGGTGAGGTTTGGGTGAGATGGATGTTTGTTGTTGTCTTCGTCAGTGTTCTTGTTGATTTTTGTTGTTTTCATCATAGTATGACCACCAAAGTCAACCAGAGTTGTTCATAACTTGTGGACAAGCAGATAGATTCTGGGCTCCCATGTAATTCTAGCCCTAATCCAGAACAGTTAATTCTTATAACATTTCTCTGCTCGGTATTCACCTTCATGGAGATCACTCAAGATAAGGGTGCTACAGCAAAGTGTGGTGAAGAAAGCAGATGGTGCCCGGCTATCAATTGGGATCGTGTCTTGGTTTTCAAGGCTTGTATTTAAACAAGCAGCCATCTAAGCAAGCCATCAACTAAGTCCCCATGGAAGAAGCACACCAGGCTATGTGAGCCAAAGATGCTGATGACAGAATCTAAACATGATGAGGGGAAAAGCATCGGAGCTTAAATTGTGCACACACAACTTGCAGAAGGCTATGGAGGGCAGTGGGGGCCCCAATTTCGCCTGTGGCCTCTCTAGTCAGATGAAGTTTCTGGCAGGGGTGAGTTCTAGTCCTAAGTTTCTAGCCACAGATGAGTGATGCGAAGAGCTTACTATCAAACAGAGGGTGTTGTCAACTTGCTTGTGGTGGATCAAACCTGGGCATAAGAGGCTACTTCGTCAGTTGACCCTCTCTTAACCCAACATGAATACCCTCTATGCTCTACTATTTCTCACTTGTCCAACAACAGAAATTTCTTCTCTGACTTTCAAAATATTGATGGTGATCTTTTCTTTCTACTCTTTATTTTTCTTTATATCATTATAATTTTCTTTTTTCTGTTTTGTTTTTTTTTGTAATTGTTTCCGTTAGGTTTCCCAGTTTATGAAGCTAAGAAGGAGAGGATGCATAGAGACAGTAACTGGTGGAATGGTTTATCAAGGATGGGGAGGGGTGTGTATGTGAGGAACTTGGAAGTAAACAATGAAAAAGTGAATTTCGAAAGGAGGAGGAAGCATTAGAACTGACTGTGGTGATGTATATACAATTTTTTTTAAGTGAGTTAACTATGGAAGTGCATGATATGTGCATGGTATGTTATATCAAGGAAACTATTAAAATGAAAGAAAGAAATCAAACTTGACCATTGGTCTCATGGGGGAAGGAGGAAGAGTTTTTGCTTAGGGGACATTGAATTTATGTTAATAATTTGTAAAAATATATCGATAATGGTTGCATAACACAAAGAATATGATTAATGTCACTGAATTATAAATGTAGAAGTTGTTGAATTAGAGAATATTTTGTTGTATATATTTTTGCCATAATTTAAAAAATAATTACACAAATAACAATGAAAACAAGGAAGAAGAAAATGTTCTAAAATTGATTGCACAACTCTTCTTGACATGATTGAGCTATTGAATTGTATGCTATGTGGATGGCGTGCCAATAAAACTGTCAAAAAGAAAAGAAAAATAGGCAAAATAAAACCAGTAGATGAAATAATTTCAAATTTTAATAAGTAACATAAAAGAAACAATCAAGAGTCTCAGATAACTAGATAAGGTAGTCAACAAAGGCTCTGTCAAGAAGAAAGCATGTTAGCAGGAATTGGCTGAAAATATTTTGAAATCTCAGTAACATTTCTATTTATTCTGTGATGAGTAAATAGAGCATTTTCCCTCTAAGGTGTAAACTACCAAGAAAGATAAATGATGAGTGGTGCCTTCAGGAAGGCCCACGCCTCCTTTTCAGTCCCCTTACTGTCAGTCCTTCCCTCCCAGGAGGTTTTGCAAAGCACTTTGCCAGTGGGGGTGAGGGTGGAAGTGAAGCTGGTACATTTGGCAATGGTGAGAAATTATTGACCCAAAATCACTAGCACAAGGGCACAGTTGAAGAGACTTGGAAATGTCCCAGAAAGGCCTTGGATGAAAATTGAAAAAAGCATCTGTTCTTGGAGTATTCTAAGTAGTGTATGTATGTATGTGTATACATGTATGTGTGGTTAGTAAATGTATATAAATAGCAGTATCTCTAGCTGTAACTCTTTAACAGCAGGGCAATTCCTACACAGGAATGTTAGTTCCAACAAAAAGCGCCATTCCTCAATTTAAAAAATGGACCAAAGACAGAAGATACACACATGGCCCACAAGCACATGAAATGAGTCCTTAACCCCTTTGCACCCCCCTGGGACCCCAATGAGTCATGAAGGAAATGTAAATCAAAACCACAGTGAAGTCTATTGCTTCTTCACTCCAACTAGAAAGATTATGATCAGAAAACCAGCACGGGTGAAAAGGTGGAGAAATTAGAATTCTCATTCATTCTGATGAGATAATAAAATGATGTGGTCATGGGCCGCAGTCCTGCACTCAACCACTATGCCACCGGGGCTCAGCCCCAGCAATAAAGTATTTTTTAATGAAGGTAAAAAAACAATGATGTGGTCATTATGGAGAACAATTTGGTGGTTCCTTGAACCGTTAAACATAGAATGACTATATGATTCAGCAATTATATTCCTAGGTATAGGAGGGCATACGCCCCCCAAAACTGAAATTTTTCTCAAAACTATGCATTTGAATTAAATTGGTGCATGGAGATCGCTTCCTGAGCAGGTACATTGTCTTAGTGGCAAAACCAGCCCCCCATCTGCCACAAATCATGTCTTTTTTAATTGCACATGGTTATGCAATATTTTCAGATCCTCTAATAGAAACCTTGATTAACAGTCTTACCTGGTGGAACTCACTCCAAATGAACTAACAAGCTAACATTTTCACCCATTTAGCAAGTTGACAGACATGCAGAACAAGGTTTGTCATCAATTGACATGTCACCTTTTTTGAAAGGAGAAAACCACTCATACACTTGAGTTTTTCCCATAACACTGCCCTTGTAAGCTGTGTTCAACAATGCAACAGTTTCTGCAAGCAGGAAGCAAACCAGTTCCCAAGCAGGAAGCAGAAATTCATAGCTGAACTGCCCTCTTAAATCGGCCACTAAAAAAAACTAGGTATGAGCAAAGCTGCTTTTATGAAAAACATTCACTGTGACCAGAGAGAACCTTCCCAGGTGACACCACTGGGTGCACTCAGAGCAACTTCGTTGCTGCTCACCTACTGGGGAAAATGCATACAGCAAAAGCTTCACTCGGTGGAACTTTTTCCCATTTTTTTTTTTGGAACCCTCTCATATATTCCAAAAGACTCGAAAGCCAGGACACAGGTATTTGCTCAATCATGTTCATTTCAGCGCTCTTCACATTGGTCAAAAGGTGGAACAACCCAAGTGTCCATCAGCAGACCAATGCTTAAGAAAAACACATACAATGAAATCCGAGTCAGTCATAAAAGGAGAGGAAGTTGTGACCCATGTTCATAGTTTGAGGGGGGCGGGGGTAACGGACCCTGACAGGATGTAGTCACACAAGTCAGGCCCAAAGTGACAAATACTGAATGATCCCACTGAAGTGGAATACCTAGACTCAGCAAACAGATAGACCCCTGAGTTTATTTAGTGGTTACTGGAGGCTGGATGGCAGAGAGAAAAATGTTGAACTGGTTTATTACATATAATTTTGCTTCAAATAAGAAAAAGATTTAAAGATGAACTTTTTTTTTTGTAAAGCAAGTCTTCTTCTCAGCCTCCTTCCTATAATATTGAGGTAAATCAGCCACAGAAAGGTGACCCACAAATCAAGCCGCCTCCTTCCCTGTCTGTTTGGACAACCAGACCCATGCCCAAGCTGACAGGAGTCACAGCTGGGCGTCAGCGTTACGTAAAGTGACCAGATTTTAAGCAGGACACCATTGACTGGGGCCGGGGAGGGGGAGGTGTTCTTCATTAAAAATTTGGTCTTTATGGAGGAACAAAAACTTTCATAGAAGGCAAAAATAGTATTGTAATATATTTTATTTTAATTTTAAAAAGCCGCGGGACGTGGTTACCTTGTTCAAAAGCGGGACGTCTTGTCACTTTACGTTAGGGGCAAGTCCTGCGCCGTCATTACGGAATGGGGAGAGGTGTCAGTGCCAGGAAGAGGGAGTCCGGGACTCCTACTTCTGTGCAGACTCTGACCTTATTTGCGGTGGTGAAATCAGCCAATATTGGCATAGTCCTGGGAGGCGGCTCACTCCCCCTAGGGTGAGAGGGTGGGGGTGGCGCTGCTTCTATCACTATATAGGATTCCCCCCGGCAGCCCAGAGCTGTCCTGTGACCTCTGCAGCTCAGCATGGCTCGGGCACTGAGCGTACCCCTGCTCCTGGGGCTGGTGGGCCTGTGCTGGTCCCTGGCCATAGCCCATCCTGTCGCTTCGTGAGTATAGCAGGGCCAGCACTGGAGGCCCAGGGAGGGGTTGTGCTAAGGTGGCGGAGGGTTTGGTTTTTGAGGGCTGGGGGTAAATTTGATGCAAAAGATCTTCGCACTCGATTGCTGGCCGAAAAGCTGGAGGTTTTAAATCCAACGGGAGACCCCTGGGAAGAATAGGCCTAGAGTGCTACTTCTGGGGAGTCACCCCTGGAAACCCCAGGAAGCGCCCTTCCATTTCTCTGGCCCACGGAGATGCCATGAGCGGGGGTCCACTCATGGCAGCGGCTCAGATTCTGAGGGAGAGCGTCTGGTTCAGTGGCCTCAGAGAGCGGCCTGCTTTCCTTCCAGGACTCCTGCCCCTGGGGACGCAGCTGAAGGTGGGAACGCGACCCAACCAGACCCAGATGTCCTTGGTGAGATTCCCGACGTCCTGAGCCTGGCTGATAGGCTGCGTCTGTGCTTTGTGTCATCTGACTGCTCTTCTCCTTTTCTCTACCCCACCCTCACGGCCACCCGCAGAACGATGTTCCGATGGCTGGGGTTTTGACGCTGCCACCCTGGATGACAGTGGAGCCATACAGTATTTTAAAGGTAGGAGGGGCCGGCTTGGGGCATTGGAGACCTCACATCGAGCCCCTTTCTCAGAGGGCTTCTTCGACTTAGGAATCTTAGGTCTTAGGAATCACCTGCGGGCATGGAGGTGTGATGGTCACACCCGTTGGGCTGCTTATCTGAGAGGTCAGCAGTTTGAAACCACCAGCCGCTTCAAGGGAGAAGACAGAGTGTTCTACTTCTGGAAACAGTTAACAGTCTTGGGGACTTCTGGGGCCGTTCTCCCCAGTCCCCTAGGGTGACTCTGAGTCCTCCTTGATTCGGGGCAGTGAGGAACCCTTCACAGTTCTGCCTCTGCTCTGTATGCCAAGCATGTGTTCTGGGTCCCTGAGAGAATGTGGGTTTTTCAGGGGAGTTCGTGTGGAAGGGTCACAAATGGGTCCGAGCATCGATCTCAGAGCAGTGGAAGAATGTCATCGGCCCTGTGGATGCTGCCTTCCGACGTGATCACGACAAGGTCTTCCTGATTAAGGTACTGCTGGGAGCCAAGGTCAGGGCCGGCCCAGGAATAACTGGAATCCGTACTTGGGGCTGCCTCCCAAGCAGGCTTGGCATGAAGCCCAAACCAATAGAGAACGGGTTTCCTCCATCTGTGCCTGCCTTTCCTGCAGTGGCTCAAGTATAGGGCTCGTGTGGGCCCCTGGGAAGGACAGGTGGCTGCTCTTCATTCCCCAGCTCAGTTCTTACCTCTCTGCCGCACATCGCTCTGTTGGCCAGGCTTTCCGAGAATTGGTGTTAGGCCATTGTATGCAGGTCCGCTCAGGTTGTTTGGAGCACGGTGACACCTGCTCCAAGGACAAGTGCGGGGTGATGTGCAGGCTGCTTTGCTCATCAAGCGCCGAGCTCTGACCCAGCCCACCAAGGGAGGGCCCGTTCTAGAGTGCCAGACTGTTGAGGGGGCCCTGACAACCGCCTCTGTGTTTGTTCTCTGCTGCCTCTTGTTCTTCTCTGGTTTCTGATCCTCCATCAATTCCTCGCCTAGCCCCTTGACAGCCCCATTGGGTGGTCACAACTATTGTCTTGGCCCTGAGGACGCTATGCTGTTGACCCAAGATCTGACTCTCTCTCCTGAGCTCTATGCATCTCTGTCCAATTACCTAGAAGACATCTCTCTCAGTCTTGACCCACGACAACTCCACATGCTGCAGAATAGAACTGCTCCCCAGGGCTTCCTTGACGGTACTCTTTGGCAAAGCAGATCACCAGGCCTTACTTCCGCTGTGCCATGGGGGGGGGGGGGTGAAAGCTTTACGTCAAGTGGGTAAGCACAAGTCACTTGTGCCACCCACATGTTTCACAGAACCTAGGATTCAACACCCCCAGACTGAGTGTAGCCTCACACACTCACCCTTTTCCTCTAGTGGTATCCAGTTCAGCAAACAGCAAGCCTGGTCATTCCAAGCCAGGCATGCATGACCTTCCACGACCTGGACCTTGGCTGCCTTCCCAGGTGTATCTTATCCCCTGCCAAATTCCCTGTGGGCCAATCACCACGCAAGGCTGCCTTGCTCTCAGCACACTGTGCGTCCCCCTTATGTTGCGCCCTCTGCTGGTACCACCCTTGCCTCACTTGTTTACCTGGACAATTGCTGTTCATTTTTCAAACTTCTGGTCCTTCTCTGAGCCAACTTAGGCATCCCCTCTACACCTCCAAAGCACTTTGATCACTCCCCACAGCAATGTTTTGGTGGCTGAAGAATGTTTGGATTCTTCTTGCTTTTGTATGTGAGCTCTTTGAAGGCGGACTCCAGCACTCAACAAATAGCAAGCACTAGGCAACTCTTTCTTGAAAGACTGAATGACAAAGCAAAGAAATGGAACAATGGGTGAATGATGTCAGAATGACTATTTACAGATGGCTTTCCCAGACTGCTGGGGCTATGGAGGTGCGTGGGTTGGAGCGTCTGAAGGGTGTGTCTGTTCGGGTAACAGCACCTGGATCTTCACAGTCTGAGCATGTGTGTTTGCGCAAGGGGGCAGCAGACTGTTACCCAAAGAGGGACAGAGCGTGTGGGGAGGATGCCGGAGCATCTTATATTCTCGAGTTGGGCAGGAAGATGGTGGCAGGGAGAGGTCCCCCCCTCGGGGACGGGAGAGCTCAGTAAAGTGCTTTTCTGTGCAGGGAGACAAGATCTGGGGGTTCCTTCCTGGGAAGGAGAAAGGCTCTCCAAAGCTGCTCCAAGAGGAGTTTCCTGGAATCCCAACCCCACTGGATGCAGCTGTGGAATGCCACCGTGGAGAATGCCCAGAGGAAGGGGTCCTCTTCTTTCAAGGTCAGCCGGACTGGGGTCCAAGACACTGGGCTGGTGGTAGATTGGTGGTGGTGATGGTGGTGGTGATGTCAATAATGACGATGATAGTGGTGGTGATGGAGGTGCTAGTGGGCTCACTCTGAGGTTGAAGAAGGAGGAGGAGGAAGGAGAGGAGGAGGAGGAGAAATAGAGTAGCCACGTACCATCTAGCAGTCACGTGGGAGAGGGTGGTGGCGCAGGATCCTGCTGGGGAAGGCCACTGGGTGTGAAGTGTCACTGAGTGCCTCAAAATGGTTAAGTACTTGACTCTTGATGGAGTGGTTGATGGTCAGAACCCACCGTGGGGACCTCAGAAGAAAGGGCTGGCAGCCTGCTCTGGAGGCTGCCATGTGGAAAGCCTTGTGGGGCACAGTTGGAACCAGTCCCACAGTAGCTCTCACGAAACAGGGTGAAGTTTTGTTAAAAGTCCCTCATTATTCCCTGTGATAGTCAGGACACCTTTATGCTCCTCAACCTGCGATACAAATCCCTCCATGATGAAATCCCTATTGGCCTTCGCTCTTTGGGTCCTAAACTCAAGGGAGAGTCTGGTGTTCTTTGTAAATACCACTTTGATCGATGCTTTAATTTTGTTCCTCTTTCTAGAGGTCTCCCTCTTCTTTTAGTTTCAGTCTGCCATACTCTCTCCACTGAGTTGACCGCCTGCACTTTAGTGCTGTGTTTCATTGTATGTTCACTCCTCAAATCTGTCCCTGTTGAGTGGTGCACTCCACGTGCTCTGGACCACATCTGGTCTATCTTCGGACACCCAGTGCAAGAAAAAGGTGGGTATAACCTGACCTCAGTGAAGGCTCACTGATGATTTGGTTAAAGGTGACCGCAAGTGGTTCTGGGACTTTACTACGGGAACCAAAAAGGAGCGTCTCTGGCCTGCTGTGGGGAACTGCACCTCTGCCCTGCGATGGGTTGGCCGCTACTACTGCTTCCAGGACAACCAATTCCTGCGTTTCAACCCTGTCACCGGAGAGGTGCCTCCAGGATATCCTCGGGATGCCCGAAACTACTTCATGTCCTGCCCTGGGAGAGGTGAGAAAACCCTATCCCCATGGCAGCCCACTCCAATTTGTCTGGCTCCTCAACCCAACTTTCTAAACACAGGTGCCTGAGCGCCCCTCTTAACTGTGTCCCAATGCGTCAGCCTTTTCCCTAGCCCATTTCCACCTGGCTCTTCCTGCATGTCTTCATATGAAACCCACCCTGTCACTCATCCCAGCCTCTTCTTCTGCCTCAGACACTGCTCTGAAGTCTGGCCTCACTCTGTGTCCCCCTCACTCATTTCTCTACCCTATCCCTCCTCAGGTCATGGCTCTGGACACAGGAATGGAACCAGCCATGCACACATGCCTCGGCCCTGTAACCCAGATTTTGTCTTATCTGCAATGCTATCTGACATCCATGGGGCCACATATGCCTTCAGTGGTAAGACATGTCCCCCAGTTCTCCCTGCTCTTCCCCCCATGCTTCCACTTGGGTCTTTCATCCCGACCTATTTCTATCATCTCTATCCCTGGGTCTCCAACTTGCCTCCACTGTTCCCACCCTGAATACACTCTTTCATGTGCCTCATCTACTCTGCTACATGCATTTCTCAGCCTTGCTTCTGCTCCAACTGACAGTTTCCTCAGTTGCACTGCCTTTTCTAGTCTGAATTCTAGTTCGTCCAGGTCATACTTTCATACCAGACTATACAAATATGGTTGCCGGTCAGCCTGTGTCTCAGATGCTGAGTGGTTAGCAGCTCATGGGCTGATCCTTCTGCATGCACAATAGCTTAGCCCTGATTCTCAAAGATGGAGATGAACCAGGTAGTGTCTGCTGGAAGGGAAGCTGAGTGGGCTAACCAGCATGACCTGTCACATTCACAGCTATAAAGATAATGTGTGGCTGTGGGGCAAGCACCATCCTTTTAATTAAACAACTATTTATTGAGCATCTAATCAGCCCTGGGGAGCCCTGGCGATGTTCTTCTGATTGCTGGTTGGGCTGTGGACCACAAGGTCAGCAGTTTGAAAACATCAGCCACCCTTGCAGGAGAAAACAAGGGTTTTCTACTCCCGTAAAGTCGCGGCCTCAGAAACTCTTAGGGGCAGTTCTACTCTGTCGTCCAGGGGCAGCATCAACACGATGGCACTGAGTTTGGTTTTGGAATCCGCACTGGACACTTCCAGGTATTTGGTTACGGTAGTTGCTGTAACAGACAGGACACCTGTCCCGGGAGCCTGTGGGATGGAGAGAGGACACTCACAAGTGAAGCAAAAGAAGGAAAAGCACTGCCAGTGAGTATTGAGAGCTGTGACAGAAATAAGGCAAGGAAATGGGACAGAGGCGAGCAAAACGAGAGGGTTCCTTTCCTGAGAAGATGGTATTTGAGCTGAGATTTCAGTGATGAACATGATTTCGTCCTGCAAAACACAGGGCGGAAGGACTCTTGTGGTCTAGACTTTGTTGGCATTTGACTGATCACCTAAAAATTGGCATTTCAAACCCACCCAACAGTGATGTGGAATAAAAGTGCTGGTGATCTGCATCCACTATGATGACAGCCATGGAAGCCCGAGGGGGCTCACATCTACTCTGTAGCATCTGGGGTTTCCACGAATCCCCATGGACTTGGTGGCCACTGACAACAGTCACTCACTAAACAAAGCACAGCAGAACATTTCTGGTCCATGGGGTGAACAGCGAAACCAGGAAAGAAAACCCATGTGACTGAAGCAGGGTGCAGGAGTGAGAAGGCCATTTGAATGGGGTCAGAGAGGGCAGCAGAATCCATGAGACAGAGACTGTGGAAGGAAGCCATGTGATGCTCTGGTTTCTTTCTAAAAGAGAAGCCTGGCTTCGTGTGGAAATAAGTCATAGAGGTCCAACGGTGAGAGCAGGCATCCAGCTAGCACTGAGCACCTGCAGGTTAGCACAGGTAAGAGGTGATGATGGCGTGGATCGGAGGACAGCTGTGAAAGGTGGCAGTGTGCCTTCCCAATCTGTTGTGGAGGTGAAGCTGACAGAGCACTGATAGACTGGATGTCGGTGGCAGGGAGAAGGGGAAAGAGGCTTCAAGAGTGACTCACCATTTGGGGCTGGGTAACTGGGTAGATGGTGGCTTTATTTTCTAAAATTGGGCGACTGTGGGAGGACAACGGTGTATATGTGTCTACGGGTGTGTGTGCACATGCGTGCACATGCTTGTCTGTTTCTGTGTATCTGGTAGAGGCACTAATCACTTTGGACACATTAAGTTTTGGGTGCCTAATGAGGCAAACAGATGGGCATTTTAGGTAGGCAACAGAATTTGAATCTGAAGCTCAAAGAAGAAGTCAGAGCTGAAGAGAGCAGACTAATAGACATCAACAGACGGCTGGTATCAAAGCCTGGGGACTATGTGAGATCATAAAGGCAGTGCGTGTAGGCAGAGAAGAAAATAGGCACAAACAAAAGTCCTAGATTGCAATATTTAGATAGCGGGCTGCTGTAACAGAATCCAGGATTTTTCATTTCTTATAAAAGATGCTTGAAGAAAGAAGTGGTAGGTGGTTAGATACAACAAAGGACTAGAGTAAGATGAAAACAAAGAACTGACCCTTGAATTTGGCAAGATAGAAAATACTAGTGGTTTGATAGCAATTCCTGTGGAGAAGGGGGCCAGCAGTATAATTGGAGTGGGTTACATCAAACAGGTTAAGCACCTAGTCAATTCCTTTAATAATTTGCTGTATGTGAAGGGAAGGCTACTTCCTCACTTAACCCTCCCAGAGTGAGAAGACTAAGTAGAAGCTTTTGTTTAACTTCTGGTCACCCTATCTCATTGCATATGAACACATCACTACCCATAGACACCTGAGAGGCATCTGGAGTTCCTTACCAAGTTCTGTGACGTTGCCCTTACCTGGGAACTTGACCACTGTTCTCCATCCCGTCCTCTCTGCCTGTCCCTGCTTAACTCCAATTCCAATTAATCGCAATGCCCAACATGGCTGTTCTGATACTGTTCTGCTCCTCTCTTGCATCTGGTTCCCCTCTTCTTAGCCTCGGAATGCCTCCTCTCTCCCCCCACCAACTCCCTTGTACCTGGTACTAGCCTCTTCATTGCGTGGCCATTTACCACCAGCACTCGAGTCACCTCCATTGTCCTGCAGGATCCTACTATTGGCGCCTGGACTCTAAAAAAGATGGATGGCATGGCTGGCCTATTGTTCACCAGTGGCCCCAGGGCCCTTCCACAGTGGACGCTGGCTTTTCCTGGGAGGACAAACTCTATCTGATTCAGGTGTGTGCTGGCCCTGGGGGAAGCCTGAAGGGGAGACCCAGAGCAAGAATACCCAGCTGTATGTTAATGACTATCCTATGTCCTCTAGGGCACCCAAGTATACGTCTTCTTGACCAAGGGAGGTTATACCTTAGTAAATGGTTATCCTAAGAGACTGGAGAAAGAACTTGGGAGCCCTCATGGGATGAGCTTGGATGCAATCGATGCAGCCTTTACCTGCCCCGGATCTTCTCGGCTCTACGTCACAGCAGGTAAGGGACTTTGAGACGGTCTGTTGACACACCACAGATTCCCGTAAGGACCTACCAAGTGCTGTGTCAGCACCCCTGTAACTTGGACCCCATGTTATTCTGGGTGCTTTTCCCCCAGGGCGGCGCCTGTGGTGGCTGGACCTGACGTTAGGAGCTCAAGCCACGTGGACGGAGCTCCGTTGGCCTCACGAGAAGGTTGATGGGGCCACATGCATGGAACAGTCCCTTGGCCTCAACTCATGTTCTGCCAGTGGTCCCAGCTTGTACCTCATTCATGGTACCAATATTTACTGCTATAGTGACGTGGACAAATTAAGTGCAGCCAAGAACCTGCCCCAGCCCCAAAACGCCAGCAGCCTCTTTGGCTGCCATCACTGGTAGGGTCCTGAAGAGAGTCTGGCTCTGCGTGCACCTGCAGTTTCTGTACAATAAAGTCAGGGCTGATTCGCTCAAGTCTGTGCTTGTGGACCCATCTTCTTTCCTAGAATCGAGATCTTAGCAATTTCTCTTTCGGCGTTCTAAGGCTCATAGAAGGCTGTGGGAAGAAAGGGACTGTTTAGGACAAACCTCATTTCTGCACAGATCATTTCTAAATCCAGATCATAAATTGGATTCTCCCAGATTCCTGACAGTGCAGAAAATGGGACCACAGAGAGAAAAGGAGCACCAAGCTTAGAGATCCAGTCAGAGGCAGAATAAAGACAATGACCATCCCATGAATAACCAAGCACAGCTTAATCCCAGAGTGTCGGGCTACTGTGAGGTACAGCACCAGCGTCTCTGCAAAGTGCCTGTGTCCCAGTTACCCTCTGAGGGGCTTCTAGGTCAGAACCATCACATTGGAGCTTCAGGTGGTTCAGGTAGCAGCATGCCAGAAAACAAGACTGGTTTCCATGAACGACGCCTTACCAGTGGATTAAGATTCAGGATGGAGACCCTGGGAGATGCCACTTGAGTACCACAAGGACACAAGTATCTGATACCTTGGTACATATTCACAGTATAAGCCCTTGGGGATTGCAGCTGGAACCTCAGGAGTCCTGCAAGCAGAGGGGATCTGGGGGCTCCCTCATCTCTGTGCCATCTAGGCCAACACGTGTCACCTTGGTCCAGGCTACAGTGCATAGTCCTGGTCACAAACCAACAAAGTCTTTAGGCTCCAAACTAACTGAAAACCATTTGTTTTCACTTCACCTGAAGCCACAACTATTTATCATATCAAGGAGCCTAAAGGTGTGGAAATGGTTATCCAGTAAATTCTGGCTCTCAAACTTAACTTTTTTCTTTCTATCTTCTCTCCTCTCACCTGGGAGAAGCTCACAGGGGAGCTTCTAACTTGCCTCCAAGAAATTCCCAGTAAAGGATCAACTTCTGTTACTTTCATCCACTCACTTTGCACTACCCATGTGCAGAACAGTGTGCCAGGCAATGGAGTTATAAGATGAGACAGACAGTCTTTCCTTCAAGGATCTATCACTCTGTCACAATCAGAAGGGGAACATAGACAAGACATCAGGGAAGCCCGTCAAAGTGGGAGGGATTAGCATTCCCTGAAGTGGACAGGGGGTAAGGAAAGACTACATACATGGCATAGTAGACATGAACTGATTTTTTTGTTCTTTTTTGGGGGGGAGGGGGGCGGGCATCACTGCCCTGTGGTGGGAGTAGGTGGCCCAGCCTTGCTCCTGGAGAGCTGCTGCTGGATTTGAACCGCCAACCCAGTGGGCCGCAGTCCCGTGCACAACCACTATGCCGCCAGGACTCAGCCCTTGAGCTGATTTTAAAAGATGAATAGAACATATGCGATTCCTTTAGCAAATAAATACTAACTGCTTCTTGTATATTACCATAAAGCAGTTAAACACTTGACTGCTAACTAAAAGGTCAACGGTTCAAAGCCACTCCACAGGAAAAAGACACGGCAATATGATTCAGTAAATATTGCAGCCTCGGAAATCTACAGGGGCAATTTTACCCTGTCCTAAGGATTGCTGTGAGCAGGAATTGACTCAACACACAAAACAGGGCTGTTTGGGTTGGCCATGGAGTACAGTGGAGGAGGCAAGTCAATAGAGAAACCCAGGGGAAGAAGGCATAGACAAGAATGGCACTGCTGCCAGCTCAGCAGGGCTGAGTCTAGAGAGTGAATGAGGTTGGTGAGAGATGAGACTGCAGAAAATGCCTGCGGTTTCTGAGTCCTTGGGAAAGGGGCACATCGCACCAGCAGAGGGAGTTGAGTTTGTAGCCATAGAGACCTCATGAGGGAATTGAGATGAGAGTGGATGCAGCCAGGGTGGTATGGCTACTAAGCCTGGTGAGGGACACGATGAGGTCGTGGTTGCACACTGAGCTGGTAGAGAAAGGCTAGCAGTTTGAAACCCCCAGCAGCAGCTCCTTGGAAGAAAGCCGGAACTTCCAAGTTCCTTAAATAGTGACAGGCTGTTCGGCCCAGTCCTATGGGATCGCTGTGAGTCAGAATACATTTGAAGGCAATGAGCTGAAACTCGGATGCTGTGGGTGAACGCTGGCTGAAAGGAGGGTGCAGTGCCCATGGGGAGTCCATGGAAGGGATTGTTGTGGAGCAGGTGGAGGCTTGGACTGGACAGGTCAGCTGGCAATAGACTCACCTGTCTCTTCTCTCTCCACTCTTCATCAGCTTCTCCTAGTGTATTCAATCCACTCTCCACCCTTTCCTCTGAAGCTCAGGGTTTCAGGATTACCATGCAAATCTGTTTCATTTGGTCTCTCCCATCTTTGTTGCCAAGGGATGTGGTCTATGTTGACTTAGTTTGCTGTCTTGCTGGAAATCCTCTCTACCATTCTCCGCCTCCCCCACCCCAAACTGGCCCCTCTCTCTACCATTCTTATTGCTGCCATTGATATGTCCTCGAAATGACGGAAGATTTTACAGATAGAAATCCCTGCAGTCATCCAATCACTGTGGCCAAATGGTGAAGCCCATAATTGCTCAGAGTTATTCCACCTGTGAAGGATCCCCTCAATGCCAATACCCTACTCTGTGACCACAATTCTTTTCCATTGTGCCTTTGCTTCCCTGACGATATTCTGCATTCTGCCTTCACTCTGGCTCTCTGACATCATAGAAATATGGGGTCCTCTGTTACTCTCTGAGGGTTCTTTTTGTTTTATTTTGCCCTCTGGTGGACATGGGAGCTACCCAGCGCTGCTCCTGAGAGCTGCCGCTGGATTTGAACCGCCAAACCCGTGGGCTGCAGTCCCGCACTCAACCATTTATGCCACCGGGGCTCAGCCCCCTCAGGCTTCTTTTTCCTCTATTTCTTTCCTCTGCCTAAAAAGATTTCAAAATTGCTCACCTGAAGAACTTTTAAGAATACTTTCATTTTATATAGCCAGGAATAAAACAAAATGAAATGAAGCACCACCAACCTAGTCCAGCTCGAGATCAGGGAAAGAATGAGAACATTAGAGTCAGACATGTTTTAATTCCAATCTCAGATAAGCCCCTTACTAATTGAGGCTTTGGGAAACTTAATCTAGCTGAACCTCATTTGTATGTATATGAGGAGGTACTCCCTCAATGAATTTTTTCAAAGCTATGCATTTGCTTTTTTCCCCAAAAACAACCTCATCACCTTCAAAGTATTCTCCATTTACACAATATATTTGCCAAACTTGCAATTCCATTCTTGAAAACATTTTTCATATTCATCTGTTTGGATGGCTGACAGCACCTCCTTCCTTTTTTTCTTCTTCACCTCTTCTATGTTGTCAAATTGCTGTCTTTTAATGTCCTTCTTCATTATCCGAAACAAAAATAAGTCATACAGCTTTTGCCAAAAACTGGTGCACCGAGATGGCCATGTGAACAGGTGTATTGTCATGCAGGCAAAACCAGTCTCCCGTCTGCCACAAAGCAGGCCTTTTTTGTCACACACTGTGACACAATCTTTTCAGACCCTCTAAATAGAAAGCTTGATAACAGTCTGGCCTGGTGGAATGAACTCCAAATGCACAAGTCAACATTTTCAACCAATCAGCAAGTTGATGGACGTCTAGAAGGAGGTTTATCATCAATCAACATTTCACCTTTTAAAAATAATTTTCTCTGGGGCTGAGCCCTGGTGGCATAGTGGTTGTACATGGGACTGTGGCTCACTGGGTTGGAGGTTGAAATCCAGCAGCAAGGCTGAGCCTCCTACTCCCACCACCAGAGAGCAGTGATGCCCCCCCCCAAAAAAATAATTTTCTTGGGGGATCTTATAGCTGTTGGAACAATCCATTCATCAATTGTATCAATCACATTTGTGCGTCTATTGCCATCATCATTTTCAAGTCATTTTCTTTCTACTTGAGTTCTTAGTACCAGTTCCTTTTTTTCTCTACCTTCCCCACTCCCACCCTCATGAACCATTGATAAATAATTGTTATTTTCTTTGTTTGGGGGGGGCATCACTGCCCTTTGGTGGGAGTGGGAGGCCTAGCCTTGCTCCTGGAGAGCTGCTGCTGGATTTGAACCTCCAAGCCAGTGGGCTGCACTCCTGCACTCAACCACTACACTACCAGGGCTCAGCCGGATTATTATTTTCTTTTTCTTTTTTTTTTGGCATCACTGCCCTCTGGTGGTGGGAGTAGGAGGCCTAGCCTTTGCTCCTGTGGAGCTGGAATTGAACCTCCTTCCCAGTGGGCCACAGTCCCGTGCACAACCACTAAGCCACCGGGGCTCAGCCCCCGATTGTTATTTTCATATCTTACACCATCCACTGTCCCCTTCACCCACATTTCTGTTGTTCATCCTTCTGGCAGGGTGGGGGGAGGTTGTATGTTGATCACTGTGATCAGTTCCCCCTTCCTCCTATCCTCATGGTGTTGATACTCCCATTAATGTTTCTGAGGGATTTAGCTGTCCTGGATTCTGTGTGTCCAGAGTTCTTAATCTGTCCTAGTGTACATGCTCCAATCTACTGTATTTGTAAGGTAGAACTGGAATCATGATGGGGGTGGGGGGTGGGGAACGAAGCATTAAAGAACTAGAGGAATGTTGTGTATTTCATTGGTACTATGCTACACGCTGACTGACTCATTCCTTCCTTGTGAACCTTCTGTGAAGGGATGTCTACAGATGGAGTCTCCACCCCAACCCTCCTCATTTACATCGATATGATTGTTTTTGAGGGGGTCTTCTGATGCCTGATACCTGATCTCATCAATACCTCGTGATCACACAGGTTGTGTACTTCTTCCATGTCAGATTTATTGTTTTCCTGCTATATGGCTGCTTGTTTAACTTCAAGCCTTTAAGATCCAGAGACTATATCATGTAATTGTCAGGCACCATCAGCTTTCTTCACCACATTAGCTTGTGCAACTTTTTTGTCTTTTGCAATCCTGTATGGAGGATGAGCATCACGGAATGCCAGATTATTAGAACAAAGTCCTCGAGTTGAGGGAGGATTTGAGTAGAGGCCCAATGTCTGTCTGCTACCTTAATACTTAACATATATGTGCATAGACCTATATCATTATATATGAATCTATTTACATATATGCCTATATTTACCTTTATAAATACCTTTTGCCTCCTAATTCTTTTCTTTATTTCCTTTTACTTCCCTGCTATCCCACTATCATGATTGATCTTTATTGGCTCTCCTTCAGTAATTCCCTCTTGACTACATTGCCCTTGAAACAAACCCTACTAAGCCTTCTATATTCTCCTTGTCATTGATTTTAGGTTTCTAGTTATCCCCTTGTCCGTAAACTTGTTGGCTCCCCTCTCCCTTTCTGCCCACCTCCTTATCTTCCATGTTCCCCGCCCTGCAACTGTTGGTCCTGTTGCTTTCTCCTCAGAATTATTCATTTTGTTTATCTTTTTTTTTATTGGTGCAGCTCTACTTCTTCCTCTATTCTGTTTATCTTATGGGGGGGGGGGGGAGAGGGGAGAAAGCAGTTTGAAAAAGAAGGAAAAGGGGAAAAAGAGAAGCAGCAGCTTATCTGCTGACCCTTTTGAGGGTCTGATGAGGTGCCAAACCGGGCCATCTGAGTCAGAAGTCTATTTTCGGGATTCTTCGGAAACTGCGTTGTTTTGCTCCCCTTGCTGTTCTGTTGTGCTCCCTTTGTGTTTCTACCTAGCATGTGTGTGGGGGTCAGGCCGGGCACAATTCCTACACTGTATCTCCAATGCTGTCCTCCGGAGCACTGTGAGTCAGTGAGGGGATGTCACGTCTTGTGGTGGGGCTGGCCCTGTGATTCTCTCTGTGCATTGGCATCCCCCGCAAGAATGTCGTCCTGGAGGCTTGGTTAGCAAAGATG
>PVJH01006916.1:0-15604 GCA_004026705.1 Nesogale talazaci
GAGGGGTACCTACCAGTGTCTTATCTTTATTTCCCTGGTTTATGTCTGTCTCCAGAAGCTTGTCCTGCATAATTCCTACCTCCTGTAACCACGCTGAGCTTTCCAGGACCTCTCAGCACCTCAGATGATGTCAGAGAGTTGGCACCGTGACCCAGGCATGCTCCCAAGTCTTGCTGGCTGCTGCCCCAAGCATGCAGCCAAGGAAGAGCGTGACGGTTGATGGGAGCCAAATGAAGGGACATCAGGGATGTCAGGAGAGGGGTTCCGTGAAACACCATGGGGTCCATCAAACTCAGAGGGTTCTTCTGATCTCCAAGCCCACTGTCATTGAGTCACAGCAGGGTGTCTGAGGCCATAATCTTGCTGGCAGTAAATAGCCTCCTCTTTCTCCTGAGGAGCAGCTGGTGGGTGTGAACCGCGGACTTTGAGGTTAGCAGTCCAATGTTCACCTGACAGCGCCCTCAGACAGCCCTCTGATCTCTAAGACTTGCCGTTTCACTGTAATCATGACCTTCAGTCTTACATTCGTTTTCTTACCAGATGCCTGACAAACTGAAGTGCTCTGCATGTTTCATCTGTTTCATCTGGGTGATATTCGAATGGGGTCATGCTGGAGGAAGTGAAGGGGTCCAGTACTGGCGTGGGCCAGAGCATACGGCTTTATGCTCTTCCTGATGACTGGAACATTGCTCGGTATCAGTTATGTGATGGCCTGGGCAGGACAGGTGTCATGGAAAGCACATGGTACTGTCATTTAGGTTATGGACTCCGTCTTGCCACCCATCTTGACTCCCTGCCCTTCAGGTGGGGAGGGGAGGAGGCATCACCTGGTGTGGGAGGAGGAGCGTGAGCTTTGACCTCAGACATTCCCAGGTGAAGGCCTGCTCCAGCCATTTGCTGGTCATGGGAGTTGGGGAGGTCATGCACCCCTCAAAGTTTCAGTGCCCTTATCTGGGGCTGGTCCCCATCTCTCTCCACTATTGTGGTGACTCAGTGAGACAGGTATGTATGATCAAGCACCTGGCTAGTGTCACAACGTTGGCTTTAATATCAGTATAGCTATTTTCTCCCCAAACCTTCTTATTTTCCTTGAATATGTCAGCAATCTTAAAGTGCCCCCCCCCCCTACCTTTGAGGGAGTCTTAAAGATGCTGAAGAAATCATGAGAATGATGGCAAAAATTCACTCACCCCAATATTTATACTCAACTTCTGAGAATTCAGAACCTTCTAAAGCTCCTCAGCTGGGAAGCTGAGGTGAGAACCCTGTGGGCCACCTGTAGCCTCCCTGCTTCAGGGACTCTTCCCTATCTTCCTTGGCTCCTGGGGTGTCCTGAGTGGAGGCAAGGCCAGGGAGGAACCCTCAGTGATGCCTCCTCTTCCCCTGCTGTGTCGCCACAAGCTGTCTTCAGATTTCTGGGCCCAGAGCAGACCCCTAAGGATGGCCTCCAGGAGCAGCAGCTCTTCAGAAAAGCTGCTGGGGTGGTGCAGAGAAAAGGAGCCTCTTTTCCCTCTCCCTGAGAGAGTGAGATCAGGGGGGAGGGCATGGCAGAAACTGGGATTTCAGCACTGACAAAGCTGCAGCTCTGGGCCAGGAACCATCCTAGGTGCCCCGCACTCTTTATTTCCACTCAGGATGAAGGGAACACTAGGAAGGGGAACTGGTGTCACTATCCCCCATCCCACAATCCACACTCATGACCCTCTAGTCCATTCTGATGCAAAATACCCCTGTAAAAGTGAGTCCCCAGAAGTTAAGTCTGAATGCCCCCCCTCCCCCCGCCTCCAGCAGAGGCAGGAGATAGGCCTTGCTGTTGGTTTCCTGAGAGCTTCTTGGGGGCGAAGGATAACTTCATGCCCTGTGCTGCTGGGCAGAGGAAATGCTTTTCCTCCTGGGGGCCAGACATCCGCAGTTACGGTCTTTGTTATGTGCTGTGGACAGTCTTCTCGGTGCTGAGTTGCAGACATGTATTTTTAGAAAAGGAAGAAGCTTCTGTGTGTACTGTTGCATCTGCTTACAGAAGACCCACGCGTGTCTGGATTCCGAAACCAACTGAAGCCAGCAAGCTGCTCCTGGCCGTGATGGCATCCCGGGCAGGCTGGAGCCCCAGCTCTCTCATAGTCCCTTATTTATTTGTTGAATACTCCATTGTGGGTTGGGCGGAAGTCGATGTGAATGTTGCATTTTGTCCTGTGACATTCAGTACAGTCCTCTCTGTACAGTCCTCTGCACTCTTCCCACTTCATCGTCCATTTGTCCCTCTCACCTGCCCCGTCCTGTCTTCAGAATTGTGCTCTTGGGCAGACGCTGCCTCTAGGTCTCACGTGGCTCATTGCTCAGAGGAGCGAGTTCCTCCTGGTGTCAGGCTTTGCGCTCCAGGTCCAGTGGTTGCCCCGTGAAGAGGTAGCCCCGGGGGTGGGTCTGTCCCAGCTTCGAAGCATGTCTAAAGGCCCTCCCTCGCCGTCTAGGTTCTGCCAGTCTCTAGTGTACTCCTAGGTCTAGTCTTTGTTAAAATTTTGAATCTTGCTCTGTATTTTTCTCCCGCTCTGTCTTGTGATCCTCATCATAGCTGTCATGAACGGTAACTGGACACCATCCCCTCCCTCTGATCTCAGACTAGTAGAGGCT
Source organism: Nesogale talazaci (assembly GCA_004026705.1). Taxonomy (NCBI): domain Eukaryota; kingdom Metazoa; phylum Chordata; class Mammalia; order Afrosoricida; family Tenrecidae; genus Nesogale; species Nesogale talazaci. Next base: position 2,629 of record PVJH01006916.1, read on the forward strand.
GCAGCTGCAGTTCACGATGTCCATTAGTTCTTTGGGTGAATTGCTATCTTGAACCTGGCCCTCACTTCACTGCCGTCTGCTCCAGCACCAACAGGCACCTTCCTTCTGACCACTCTCCGGCTTTTAGGACCCCAGCTGCTTTTTGCTGAAGCAGGGTGTACAACATTGCCTCGTGGACTGTGTCTTGGCGGTTGTGCAGGTCTCTTTCCATGACAGATGAAATCATGAGTCCCCACAGGGACCGGCCTCTGCTTCCCTCCAGGTCTGGACTTGCCACCAGCACAGCTCCTGGCTTGTCAGCAGTCGGTCAGATTCCTTCCTGCTCTTCCATTTCCCTGTTCGCAAGTCCTGGTGTTGCTCTCTCCACTGCCTGGGCCTTCATTTCCCCTCTGAGACCAAATACAGCACCAGGTCTCGCTGCTGTTGTCACTCAAGGTGAATTGGGTGTGCTTCCTGGGTCCCGGACATTCCTACGCTTGGAAGGCATAGGACCAAGCGCCATGTGCTGGAAGAACAGTGGGTCCGTCCGTTCCTCCACGGCACCACAGCAGCCCCCAGCACCGGTATAGCTAAGAGCCTCTGGGTGTGTGCCCTGTGCCAGACACGGGTCCTGTCTATTCTCTGTGGAGTCCTCTCGGCCCCGTAGTGGACAGATAGGAAGAGTCATGGTCTAAATTCACACAGCTGGCCCAGTGCCTGAGCTTAGGTGGGAGCTGAAGGTACACATGTGGGGAGAGAAGACATCACCACCACGTCGGAGAGAACAGGGAGGGCCACATTTATTTCCCTGCTCTTGTTTCCTTTGGTGAGGCATGGGGGAGCCAGAATTTCAGGTCCGCTTGAGGATTAGTCTCTTTGACCTTCTTCCCGACACTGTCCCAGGGAACAGGTAAGACCAGAGTCAAAGAAGATTTGGATGAGATTTCCCTTCGGTGGGGATTTTGTTTTAGTGAGGGCTGCCAAACTAGACCTGCTGCTTCTGGGATGAGCTGTGTCTCCTGCACGGTCCCCTGGGGTGGCTGCGCTGGCTCGCCTCCTGCCTGCAGAGACGTGGGGAAGACGGCCTTGCCGAGACGTAGGCATCTTCATGTGTGTATGTCTGTCCATACAAAACGTGTCCTTATCTTACTTCTGGCTAACTTAGATGACTCCTTTACCTTTTTTCTTATTTTCTCTATACAGTCACTCTCTGCCAATTAGTATGTTCAAAGCATACACTTCATGAATAGGTCTTCCTTTGCGGAGGTTGCAGTGGGGATAGTTGAGAGAAAGTCTGTGTGCAAAGGATTTTTCCATGATGACTCTGTGAGGGACGTGGGCAGTGAAGAATAGTGGTGAAGACAGACACTAGGAGGAGCTGTCGAGGACTTTGTCTTCCTGTGATCGACGGTCAGCGCTCGTGGAAGCAGTACCAAGAGAGCAGATGACGAACGGCACTGGGAAGTCTGCTGCACAAGACCTCTCTCAAGCACTGAAAGCCAGATGGACCTGACGGAGCCATGGTGCTTTTAGTGGCCTCATTATGCGCGTGAGAGTTGAACCTTGAAGGGTCAAAGCAAAGAGACTCACTTTTCCAGTGGTGTTTTGCGTCAGAATGGACTAGAAGGCCGTGAGTGTGGATTGTGGGAAGGGGAATGGTAACAACCCCTCCCTCCTAGTGTTCCCGTCATCCTGAGCAGAAAGAATGAGTGCGAGGCACCTTGGACAGTTCCTGAATTCTCACTATGAATTGTGGTGCTGGTGAAGATTATTGACAGTCCCATGGAGGGCCAAAAGAGTCGCCATGTCTATTTTGGAAGGACAACCAGAGGGTCGTTAGAGGCAAGGATGATGAGACTTTGTCTCACACTCTTTGGGCATGTTATCAGAAGGAGGAGGAGAGCATGCTTGGTAAAGTGGAGGGCCAATGACAAAGAAGACGGCCCTTGAAAAGATGGATTGACGTAATGGCAGCGACAGTGGTCTCAAACATCAGACCAGTTGTGAGGGCAATACAGGACCAGGCAGGGTGTCACTCTGTGGCAGCCACTTAATCTGATGTCAATTTGAGGATTAAGAGCGTAGGGGTGGAGTCTAGCCTGTCAATCTGGAAAGAGCCAATGAGATCTCTGTGTGGGCATGGCTGAGAATTCTGGGAAATCTCATACTTCCTTCTTGGAAGCAGGAAACACTCACTCACTCCCTTGGAGACACTCGACCTTCTAAGGCTGACTTCCAGTGAGACAACCCTGAGGAGAGGCCACGTGGACCCACTCTGATTCCACCAGACTCCTGAAGCCGGAAAAACCACAGAAACCTTTGCCAGTGCTGAGATGTTTACAACGCCATTGGAACCAAAGACTTTTCCACCCACTGGCCTGTGATCATTCTGCATTTGGCTACATTGCATGTGTTTCATGAGTCTGAAGAGGACTTTATAGATTGGTATCGGACATATGGGCTAATAGCAGACTTATGACCTTGGACTGGACTGGGTTGGGATGTTTTCTCAATGTTTGATTCCTCTTGTATATACAGCTCTTTTTTTTGTTTTTTTGTTTTTTGGGCATCACTGACCTCTGGTGGTGGGAGTAGGAGGCCCAGCCTTTGCTCCTGTGGAGCTGCTGCTGGAATTGAACCTCCATCCCAGTGGGCCCCAATCCCGCGCACAAACACTACGCCACCGGGAGCTCTTTCTTACCCACATCTGTGTCTCCACGAATTTCTTTCTCTAGTCTACCCATACTGGCACACATTGTCTTGTGCACAGGACCACTGTGAGTCGGAACTGACTTGGTGCCACCCAACAACCGCCATTGTGAGCACAGGTGCACGGCAGCGACTTGCTGAATGCTAACCTCATAGCGCTTTGAATGCAACCTTCCGAGGAAGAAAGATGAGGGCGTCCGCTCCCTTTAACATTCATAGCCTTGGAAGACCAAAGGGGTGGAGGAGCACTGGGCATTCTCCTCTGCTCTCTAGGCTTGGTATGAGGCAGAATTGGTTTGATGGCAGTGCGCTTGATTGGAGTTTTTCCCTAGTTGGCGGTGGCCAGAGTGATCATCTCGCCTTTGCCGGTCACTGCCTGTGGACTTTGGACTTAGCCCTTCCGATCCGACATCTCATCGGGGAAATGAGAGTAGCCGTGCTCGCTGCATAGGGGTTTTGAAGGTTACATGTGGCACTGTTAGTAAGTCTCCCAGCACCCCCCAGCACACAGTAAAGGCTGAAAACATGGCGGCTATTTTTAGGAGCCCTGCTAGTGCAGCGTGGTGGTGAAGTGCTTGGCTACGAACTGACAGGTCAGTAGTTTGAATGGGCCGCGAGCCGCTCCCCAGGAGAATGACGACACTCTGCTTTGCAGAGATTACGGCTTGGGAAACGCGTCAGCCCATCCTGCAGGGTTGCCGTGACTCAGAATGCACTCAGCAGGCCTGGCTTGTTCTCGTGCATTATTGTCAGGTCTCCTCCGCCCCTGTGTTTTGAAGATCTAGAAACCCTATCTTGGGGGAGCTGCCCCTGGCTGTTTAAGCACAGGATGATGACATACACAGACACAAGTTAAAAAGCAAACGCACTGACTCATTGCGACCCATTGTGGGTTTCTGAGTCTGGGGCTATTTATGGGGGGAGAAGACCACGGCGTTCTGTGGAGCTGCTGGTGGTTTTCAACCGCTCACCATGCAGATCACAGCCCAACATGTAACCACGACACCACCAGGGCTCCCAGGTATGAGTTAGGGGCCATGAAAAGGTTCAGGTAAAGGAAGTAGGACTGTGTTTGGATGGGTGGAGCGAGAAGCAGCAGACAGGCTTGCACAGCATTGGGGAGGACGTCCTGGAAGAATTGGTGCAGGTGGACATTGAAGTTGGAAAAGCCAAGTGTGCTGGGTCAAGAGACGGGCAAGGCCAAATGCTGAGTGATAAGAATTGGGCTGGTCAGCTGCAGGAGCTTCCTAGCAGGTCCCCTTTCCTTCTTATTCCTGCAAGCCAAGTGTCCTCCAGCTTTTAAACAGGGGGCCAGTTCACTGTCTCCCAGTGAGAGTTGGACTAGGGTTAAAAAAAAAATACCTCGATGAACAAATTCACTGTGTGCCTGGCATGAGTCAGCTGCTAAGCAGGACAGGCAGCATGGGAAAAACACCCAGCAGGCTGGATAAATGTCCTCCAGTGGGCCGCATGTGGCCTGCGGGCCATAGTTTGAGAACCTCTGCTCCAAGCTCACCTGAGAGGGATAGTGCAATGTGAGTTCATTCCACCAGGTCAGACTGTTAATCGAGCTTTGTATTTAGAGGTTCTGAAAGGATTGCATGACAATGTGTGACCCCAAAAAGGCCTGATTTGTGGCAACGTTGCTTCTGCTCACGCATCTCAATGCACCAGTTTTTGGCAAAAAGCAGCATGCCTGTCTTGCCCCACGCACCTTACTCACCGGACCTCGCTCCGCACGTCTTTTCTGTTTCTGAGAATGAAGAGGGATCTAAAAGGACAGCGATTTGATGATGTAGAAGAGGTGAAGAAAGAAATGAGGGACGAGTTTGAAAAGTGTTTCCTAGAATTGCAGATTTGACAAATGTATTAAGTGTAATGCAGAGTAATTTGAAGGTGATAAGGTTGTTTTGTAAAAAAATTAAGTTCAAGGCTTTGGAAAAAAATATATATTGGGCTGTGTTCCTGCACTGTATAAACTTCATGATGGAGGAGGCTGGGCTGGGTTGTCTGGCCCTTTAATAATGCCTGTCGCCAACACTCCAAACTCTCTTCTCCCTGTTGGATTGGGCTGCCACACAATTTAGGGCTTGGATTTTGTTGTTGATTTGTTTGGGATTTTCCCAGAACAACATGAGTGTGGCTGTAGCTTCTTCCCCATTTTGGGGGCTAAAGAAAATTACACATCTTTGCAAATGCCATCTACTGAGGCCCCCTACTCAGCGGCAGCTGAGACTCCTTTTCCTTCCTCCATGGACCCGCTTCTTCAGGAGAACCTGGACTCTTCCACCACCCCCAAAGTCCAATTGCCCGGCTCCGAAGAGGACCCACTGAGGAAGAGGGGAGGGAGAGGGCCAGGATAAGATCCAGAAGGTCTGAACTGTGTTCTGTCAGACGCAGCTGTGCACATGCAAAGACCGCTTTCAGAAACAGAAAGACCTCAGCCTCCAGCTTTTCGAAGTTCTGAATCTGAGCTACAAACAGTTGAAGAAGAGCTGGTCCAGAACCAGAGCATGAAATGTAAGAGGGGGCAGAAAACCACCAACTGGTCTCAGGATGACCACCGTGTGAATCAGATGGCCTCCCTGGACCTCTGTGCCTCCTGCCACCAAGGAGACCTTCTTTCTGGAAATCTTCCCCTGTGGAGCGATCAGAGCTCAAGCAGCCAGACCGGGATACCCAGAGTTGCAACAGGCAGACTTGGAGCAACCAGACCTGAAGCAGCAGGCAGCTGTGGAACAATTAGTCGTGGTGCCCCCAAGCTGCAATAACCAGTCGCAGAACAGTCAGCCTTGGAAAAACCCTGGGAAGAGGGATTCCCGCTGCCCCAGGTCCAGCAAACTTCGACCTGTGACCTGGAGGCCGCACTAACTTTAGACTTACTTTTAAATGAGTTCATCAGCACACAGTCTGATGGTCTTGTGAAGACAGACATATAGCCTCAGGCCCCCCTGGGCAGTGCCTGTGCGGCTTCATTTTTTATAGGACTTCTTGCTCGAGAACTCTCCTCCCTTGATAACCTGGCTTTCCTTGTTCTGACGGTACTGGGTGTGGGGTGGGGGTCGGGGGCAAGGGGTCAGGAGTCAGGGTGAAGATTGTGGTTGCTATTGAATGGAAGATTAGTAGAGCGACGGTTTACCTTGGTTGCTCTGGGCAGCCTGATGAGCTATGCCCTTGCTTATAAATAACTATGTAGAATACTACCTTGAATATTTTTACGTTATTATCTTAATAATAGGACCTAAAAGTAGAACAATGTGTGGTGAAGGATTATTTGTAATGTGTAGGATTTGTGCGTTTTCTTACTAGACAATTTAGGCATGGGGGAAGGTTAAGCTATATGGTGCTCCACTGATTTTCTCTGCCCATTTGCTCTGTTTTTATTATAAACCCTAGTTTGTTTCTTATTTGTGTTCTGCTATTTTGTATTTTGCTGCATCTTGGTAATAACAGACCAACATTACTGGCTGACTTACAAATATTGGTACAAACAAAAAGAATATCCATTTTACTGTTGTTGTTTTTTTTAAAGCCTGTTACCCGGAAAGGGCTCAATAACCATATATACCTGTGTATAAGTCGAGTTTCTCCAGCACATTTTAAATGCAGTTTTTATGGTAAAATTATGTGCCTTGGCTGATACTTGGGCTGACTTATACTCAAGTATAAAAATCATAGTATATTTGCTGAATGGAATCGAATGGCAGGACCTGCCTATGGCAAAGCTTTAGCTGGTGAAGGGGCAAAGGCATGTTCTGAACTTCAGTGGGAGAAGCTAACTTCTGCACGCCGGCAGACCTGGGATTGCTTAGTTCTGCTGCAGGATTCCAGCCTTTCCAGCCACTTGGTATTGCACTGTAAATTTCTCTGGAGTCTAGCTTTCATGTTAGTGGGACTGTGATTCAGATACTCCCTGAGCTATGGGTCAGCATTGCTGATAGTGATAAGAGCTTCTCACTCCTAAGGGTCATTTACATGAGGACCATATACCAAGAGTGGTAGTTACATAATCTGGTGTCAATTTGAGACTTGAGGGAAGAGGTGGAGTCTAGTCTGTCAATTGGATCATAGCCAATGAGGCCTCTATGTAGGCATGGTCTTCACCTGAAAATTCTGGGAACTTTTGTAGTTTCCTCCTTGGTGATGAGAGATGCACTCTCTCTCTGCTCATTCCCTAAGAGACTGCTGTACTGACAAGGCTCACTCTTGGAGACACTTTACTGACAAGATACATGGGAGACACTCTACTGACACAACAAATGACTCTATGCTGATAGACCCCATAGCCTGGGAACTGGAGAAGCCACGTGGAGACCCCTGCCGGTGCTGAGATGCTTCCACCGCCGCTGGATCACAAGACTTTTGCCCACTGGCCTGTGATAATCCTGAATTTGGCATCATTGCATGTGTTTTGTGAGTCTGAAGAGGACTTTATCGATTGGTATCAGACATATGGGCTAATATCGAATTTATGGCCTGGATGTGGACTGGGCGGCAGCAATGTTTTCTCAATATTCTACTGCTCTTGTATATAAAGCTGTCTCCTATATACATCTGAGCGCCTTATGAATTTGTTTTTCTAGTCTACCCAGACTAACACACCAAGGAAAAGTTTGTTTGAAGTAGGGTTTTTTGTGTGACACTGCCATCTTTCCGATCTGATTTTCCTCTTTTGCTTCCACCCCCTTTCCTCTTTGTTTTCCGGAGTCCAAGTCTCACTGTTAGGTGATTCCTGAGCCAAGGACTGATACATTCCACTTAACCTATGAGAGAGATCATGTGCACATCCAGGTTGTGTGGCTGATGCCAAGGTGAGCATGTATGGAAAACCCTGCCTACAGCAGGCCCTTCGTGCAGCAGATCCTTATACTAGGCTTGGACCTTTGTGGCCTGATACACAGTTCTTAGCATACTTTTCAAAAGTTTATTTTCCTTGAGCTGGCTACCTAATTGACTGGTACCTTATGTGGGGTCATGCTCCTGCCCTGTTAATATAGCTTTGGCTTATGGGAATTAACCTCTGGGCTTCCAGTTAGGGAGCAGGCTATTGCTTTCTTTTTTCCTTTTTGACTCCTTGGCCACTCTGTATAATGTGTGTGTGTGTGTGTGTGTGTGAGAGAGAGAGAGAGAGAGAGAGAGAGATTGATTGATTGATTCAGATTCCAGGAGCAATTAGTTATTTTTGCATCAAATTAGTTTTAAACTGGAAGTCATGATGCAGACTGATTTCTTCTTTGTTAGCTCTTCAGGGTCTGGAATCTCCATCGAAACTTGTTCGCTTTGGAGGACTCTGCTGTCATTTGAAATGTCACTGATAATAGCTTCCAGCATCAGAGCAACACACAGGCCTCCACTGGATGAAGAACTGGTGACACTTTGTCTCACCTACTTAGGACATGTCAAGGGAGATCATCAGTCCCCGGAGAAGAACGTCATGCATGGTCAAGTGGAGGAAGGCCCTCTACCACATAGACACCGCGGTGCCCCCCTGGGCTCCAATTAGAACAGTTGTGAGGGGGGCACAAGACTGAACAGCGATTTGTTTTGTTGTACATAGAGTTGATGGGAATTGGAACTGATCCAATGGGTAACAACAACAACAAACAGTTCTGACCACCATTTACCGAAAGTTTGCTGTATTGTGTATTGACTCTGGGATGATTCCATTCTCAGCTCCCACATGATTGGGTTTGGGGTGTAGATTGGGGCAAATGGGTCATCACCAGTTCATTCTGAGGTATTTTAAGAAATGGGAAGAGGGTAGTAATGAGGTCCACAGCTCAGAAGGAAAATGGTTAAGAAGGTTGAAACTCTTGTGAATACAGGACCAGTTTCCCTTTTGTTAGCGGCTGCGTGGGGTCTGCCTCTGACTCATGCCCGCCCCGCGCACAGCAGGCCTGACCACAGGGAACTGGAGGGTTTCTGTGAGTGACTTTGGGAAGTACGTGGCCTGCCTCTGCTTCCTCGTCGCTCTCCCTCTGGAAGTGTCGCTGAAACCACTCAGCAGCAAAGCAGCCCACACGTGGCTTCCACTGACAGGCAGGTGGCACCTGTGTGCATGAGGCGGGCTGGCTGGATCGAACCCAGTTCTCCTGCATGGGAGGCGAGAATTCTACAGCTCAGGCAGCAGCTGAGCTGAAGCAAGTCAAGTAGGCTTCCATGGGGGAAGAGGCGTGCACTCTTTTTTCCTCCCCCTTTGGCTGAGACAGGTTCCCGTACCAGAGAAAAACAAAGAAAACAACTTCAAGGACAACAACCATCCAGACTTCACAGCAGCGGAAGCAACCGTAGTCACACCTCTTATCTCTCCTCCCCCTAGGTTTATTATGTGACTTGTCTTCCTAAAAGATGAGTGGTACTTGATAGGGTGTGTGTGTGTTTACTTGTAAATGTTAACTGCCATGTTTAAAAAATTTTTAATATGGAGCCCCGATGGCCTAGTGTAGGGGACTAAGGGATGGCAAACTCTTCAGACAGAAGAGCCATCCTGCTCCTCCTACAACTTTAAGATCCCACAAGAGTCTTAAGTAAGTTTTTCCAAACAAATGAAATCACCGTGACTTGAAATAATCACCTTTTTCAATGTCACTTCGGAGCCGCATGTTCCGACCCCTGCCCGAGTGGGCTGTTGGTGGGCTGCTCAGTAGTTTGTTCTGTTGCAGCAAGATGAGACCTTTCACTCCAATAAAGAGGCCCAACCTGGGACCCTCCCACGGCGGTTCTCCTGGCTCCTAAAGGGCCCCTGTGGGTCAGAACTGACTCGATGGCAGTGCATTGTGGGTTTTTTGGCTCTCCTCTGTTGGATGGTTGGAGAATGTTCAGGAACTCTTCCGGACACTGTTTGCCAGTAGACACAGGACCCGGCCTCCCTGCCAGGGCTAACCCCCGAGCACTCTTAGTGTTTTTCTCTAAATATTTCATGCCTTCTTGGAGAAGGTTCTGCTCGCAGCACTTTGCACACTGATCGTTCAGTTACGTCCCCCACCACGTGTGAGTCCTCAGCTGTCGCTTGCTGCTAGCCCTCGCCTCCCTGAGCCTGGGCAGCCTCCTCTTTGCATTAAAGTAATTGCTGACAATTTGCTCACACATGCAGTGAGACCTGTGGGAGCTGGAGCTCGCTGGAACTGCCCTGTTTTTTCCAGGTTTCACAGGTATGCGTGGTGGGCATCTCTCCCCCACCCCCCCAATCCCATGACCTGTTTTATTGGGGGGAAAATATGGCGTCCTCCTTCTGTGACAAGTTCCTGCCATGCACAGGCTCTGGCTTGGCCGGATACTGGTTATGTATTGGGGCTGCCACCCGGAAGGTCAGCAGGTCCAAACCACCGGCTGCTCTGTGAGAGGAAGAGGAAGCTTTTTCCTCCTGCACAGCGTCACCGTCTCAGAACCCACAGGGGCAGTTCTGCTGGGGCGTGTGGGTAGGCATGGACTCCTCTCAGGGAGCTTTGTTCCCACCGTCGACCTGGTGCGGGACTACATCCTCGCTGGCGGTCTGGAGGGATAGTTCCTCTTGCTTGTCTGGAAACCTGCCCCTCAGAGGAGTGTCCCTTGTAGCACCCCCGGGCGCAGTGATCCAGTGCTGAGCTCGGGGTGGGATGTGGCAGTCTGCTTCCGTAAAGACTGCAGCCATGGAGGCCCCCTGCGGCAGGTGTAGTCCTCACCCAGAGCCAGAGCTCCCTGATGCTGGCGAGGGGTTGGATTTTTGTTTTTGGTTAGACCCCTCCATTTCTTCCACCCAGGGCACCATTAGACACTTCTCCGTCCCAGTGACTGTCCTCTTTGTCTGCAAACACACTGAAGTCTTGATTGTCTTTGGGAAAAGGAGGGGGGTGGGGGTTGGAAGATAAACCAAGTCTGACAACTTCCCTTTGTGCTTAGGCTGCCCTTGCTCTCACAGCTAGATGAACTTGAAAAAATATTGACCTTCACTGCCTCTGTTGACTTACCTCCCCTGCCTCCTCCTTCTCTTCTGAACCTGCTGTCGCCAAGGTCTCTGGTGTGCCCTCTGCGAAGAGTGCTGTTTCTCAGCGTCCATCTTTCTGCTTGCAAACCTCTCTTCCTTTGGTCTCCTGCCCACGGTGCCCCTGGGAATTCCTTCCTTCCTTCCTTCCTTCCTTCCTTCCTTCCTTCCTTCCTTCCTTCCTTCCTTCCTATTATCCCTGCGAGGCCCACCTTCTTTGTCCCGGGGGGTCTCCCCAAAACTCTCTGTGGCTGCCTTTCCCTCCCGGCATAGATGGAGGAATCTGTCTGTCCAGCCCTTGGCTTCTGCTATTGGCCCCTTGGGCACAATTCTTAGGCAGCCCAACCCCTGGTCTGTTCTTGGGTTCCCGCTCTGACATGTGTCTTGCTAATAGCCTCGAGTCTCTCTCTCAGGTCCCTGCCTTCATTCCTCCTCCTTCTTCTCCTCCTGTGGTCACTGTTTCTCGTGCTGATCGAGGCACCTACTTTCTCCGCCAGCCAGTCGACAACCAGACGTGTCGATTTATTTCCAACTCCCACTCTGGTTCTCTGCACGACCCCACCTCACCGGACCCTCCATCGTTGTTCACAGTGACCTTACCTCCAACCTGGGCCCCGCGCTGAGCCCCACTCCCAGACTGGGATCTGTCCACCTCCAGGGCTACCCCTGGGACCTGAGAGCCTTGCCTCTGCCCCTTCCACTCTGCAGCCCCACGTCTCACTGCTTTCCCCTGCTCAAGGCACCCCACCTGCCAGATGTCCCCTCTAGCTCTGGGCTGCCGTTTCCGATGCATCAGCTCGGTGCCCCGCGTGCTTTTCAAGTGTCTGTACCCCTGCCCTACCATGCCCTCTTCCTCGAGGGCTCATTCTCTATAGTTTAACCTCACAGTTTATAAGACTGAGGCCCAGAGAGATTAGAGGAGGCTTATCTGAAGTCACAGGGTCTATTTCTTGGGTCCTTTCTATATAGGCCATTTCAGAGAAAGGATTCTTCCCTTCTGCCCAAATGATGGAAGGAACTGTATTCTCACCTGTGGGGTTTTCTGGCAGTGTCTCTTTCCCACACTGGAGGGAGCAAAGAAGAGACACATGGGCTGCAGGTTTCTATGGGTTTTCCTAGAGGAAGCTCTGCTGGGCAACAGGATTCTGAGGAGAGTGAGGTAATCAGCGCTGGAAGCCTCAGGCTGGACGCTCTTCAGCTGTGAATGTGATTTGGAAGAGTCGATCTTGGATGGGAGTCCTTTCGCCAGTGAGGAGTTCGGGGAGTTCACCAGTGTGAGTGGATGTTGTCCTGGGGACCTCATCATCCTCTGGACTCAGAGTCCTTCTTGCAGGCATGGCTGGCTTCCTCCTTACTAAGAACTTCTGATGGCCACAGCTAAAGGCCTTCTTGGGAGAGAAAGATCCCGTGGATGATTCTGGATCCTTTAAACTGCAGTTCTCGAGAAGTTCAGACAGGCTTATTTCATTCATTTGTTTCCCCTTGAAATGACTCTAATTAGAGCGGCCGTGCTATTAACACGGTGCCAGTGGCATTCTCACATGCATTCTCATATGAGTGGCATTCTGCCCGTATGCATTCTCACATGCCGAGGCATCCTGGCTGCCTGCGCCTGGGGGTCGCCAGCACCTGGCTTGGTTTTGCATGATGTGGTTCACTGTCCTGGCCAGGGCACAGTGGGGAGAGTCTCTGACCGAGAGGAGGCCTCTCTGTGGTTTTCCTGGACTCCCAGCCATCACTACAATCATGGTCTCACCCAGTCTGTGGGCTTCTCTCTTACTTGTGTTCCAAAAGACCAGCAAAACAGAAAACTGGGGACCACTCTCACTGCAGCTAGGTGTTCGAACTGTCACCTCCCTTTGTCCCACAGTCTTGCCATGCCACGAGCCCTTCCTTTGTCCCAGAGAAGCCCCTTTTCCTGCTAAAGCCTGCAACTCAGAAACTTTTGAGCACAAAGTGGTAGTGGGAGAACCGACGGAGACCTCAGGTGAAGAACCGGCCTCGCGAGCAGCAGTGTTGCCTGAGCTCCAAAGGCTCTCTTAGGACATGAAGTGGTGAGTGACGGACAAGCCGGGCGTGCTGCGGGAGCTCAGAGTTTTCCGTTGTGGATTCGGGTGCTATGTTCCTATATCTTGGTTCCATCACCTTCAGGCAGTTTTCCCCACTTATAAAATGGGTTTGAATACTTCTGCCTACCTTGCTCACTTTGGGCATGTTGCCAGGAGTGACCAGTCCCCAGAGAAGGACATCAGGCTTGGTAAAGTTGAGTGGCAGCAACAAAGAGAACAGTCCTTGACAAGATGGACCAACACAGTGACTGCAACCACA
>PVJH01006916.1:15704-97404 GCA_004026705.1 Nesogale talazaci
CACCCACCTACCACCACCACCATCACCCACCCCATCACCTCCACCTCTACCACCACCACCACCACCACCACCTCCACCACCACCACCACCACCACCATCTCCACCTACCACCACCACCACCACCTCCACCACCACCACCACCACAACTACCTTCCGTAAATGAGGATGCTAGTTGGATACTGGTCTTCCCTGCAGGAGAACTGGCAAGGGGCCTCATGTGTGCCACCCTCTCCCTGCCAGTGGTGGACAGTGTGTTGAAGTGTTCTTAATAGGTTTTGGTAGAGCTTCCAGACTGGGATGGATTAGGAAGTTCTGGTGATCTGTTTTCAAAAACACGGAGAGAGTACCGTGGATCCCAAGGTTCAGCCCCCCCACCTGGCGGCATTGTGTTGTGTTGTACAGGGGGGGGGGGGGCGGCCATGAGCTGGGGGTGATTTGAAGGCACCTTGCAAGCCCCAGATTCCATAAAGGGTTTTGGGGAGAATGAGATAACATCCTATGGTTAAAGCACTCGTGGGCTGGGTGCACAGTCAGCTTTTCATAGAGGTGGGCTCACACAGCGTTGCAGCTCTTTCAGAAGCCGTCGTGTTTCGAGTGTTGGTGTATTTGTCGTGCGTCGGCCTCCATGAGATGGCCCCCGTGGAAAGGACCCGCGCGAGGTCAGCTCTGCGCGGCACTTTATTCTCTTTGTCTGGCACAGGGAGGCTCTCTGTGACGAGTCACAGGCCCACAGGTGAGCCCATTGCTAGAGGAGTTCTACAGCAGTGCCGAGCCAGAGTTGGAAACAAAGCTGAGTTCCTCTCAGAGATGCAAAATGTCCTGCTTCCTTCAGCAATGGGAGATCTGCAGAAGAGAGACCTCCTCAGATGTCAAAGACTTAGGCTCACAGGGAAAGGCCAAGTCGACCCTGGAAGTGCAGCAATTCAGACAGGACAGACACCAGCCTGAGGACAAGACCTGGGCCATTCTGAGACCAAGTGCTCAGTGGGCGGTTAAATGTTTCCCGTTTTGTTGTTGTTAAATCCAGGTTACTGTAGCCATTTCTATTCTCTCTTGTCTCTCCCTCTTGTCAGAGTAACATCACAATTCTCAGAGTCAGCGCTGATTCCCGCAGAGGAAAGTGTCTGTAAGGCATAAGATAAAGAATCACACAAATAACAATTAAAAATGACACAACCAGGCAGCAGTGTGCACTAAGACAAGGGTGATGTCAACATTTCAGAGCCATAAAAGGCCCTCCGCAGTTTAGGCAAAACGGACTCCTGAACGCACCCCCCCCTCCCCCGCCCCCATCTGTTATAGAAAGTGGAGGGGTGTGGGCCAGGGCGGAAGCTGGGCTTGCCCCTCCTGCATGTTCAAAGCTGAGGTAGAGTACTAGCTTCAGGACAAGTTGTTTCAGAAAGGACAGGAGGTGTTGGGCCGCTGTGATATGCTGTAGGGTGGAGGCTCCATCTTCTGCATGTTCAGGTGATGGTTTGTACTTAACTGGACCCAGGGTCTTTGCCCGCTAGATCACTGTCTGTTCATCATTCCACCTAGTCCATCTGTTCTACATCATTCACCAAACAGTGCCAGGCACCGTAATCCTCTGTTGGTCTGTCCACCCATTCACTCTGTAATTGACTGTCTGCTGCCGACCAAGTGCTTGTCTTCCCTTCTTTCATCTAACCTGCTTGTGCATCTCCGTCTGTGCATCCGTCTGTCAATCATCGCGACTACCTCTTGCATGCCAGGCACTATGAAAGGCCTTGGACTGACTGCAGAGTTGGACACAGTCTAGCAGAAGAGACTGGCTGTGGACAGGATTGTGTCGCAGCTTGCTGCGAATTGATTCCCAATAGCATTTGTAATGCCCCGAAGGCCGGGGCTGCATCTGCTTTTGCTTCCCGTTAGCTCACCAGTGACTGCTGTGCCAGGCTCACAGGTGTTTACTGCGTTGTTTATTGAATGAATAACCTGAATCTGTAGAGTAGGAGATGCATTAAGCGGAGTATAAGAAGGCTGTGGGAAGTCACTTAGAAGACAGAATGATGAACACCATCCCAATTTCTGGGACAGATAATGAAGACTGAGGACTATTTGTGAATGACAGGTTGCTGCTCATTAACTCATACGGTTGGCAGTATGTTTGCATCCCTGCCCTGGACTGGGCTGTGTTGAGCACCAGGGTGATGGCATTGGGCAGAACTCATGGACCCTCTGCCTCTTTGGAGCAGTGCACACTGTGCAAGGTCGTGACATGCTGTGATGGGGAAGTTCAGGGGCTTTGGGCCCACTCTTTGCTGATGAACAGGTGCTGGGCAGTAGGTCAGAATCTGTGGGTTGATGGGGGTCTCTCCTGTCTGGGCCAGAAGGATGTGTGAGGGTGCTGACCATGTGGCCGCGTGTCACTAGCTAGAGGGAGCATGGCTCTTGATGGGACTGGATGTAGACCATCTATCATACCAAGAGGGTAAAGATATTTACATCCCCCTACCCCCCAATGTGGCCCTAGGTTTTAGTAGCGATGGGATTTGTGTTAGTCTGGTTGACTAGAGAAATAAATCCAGAGACATTCATGTAACAAGAGTTTTCTATAAAAGAGCTATTGTACCTTAAGGAAACATCTCAGCCCCAGTCCAGATCAGTTTCATAAGTCGAATATTAGCCCGAATGTCCAATATCAGTCTATAATTTCCTCTTCAGACTCATGCAACACATGCAGTGATGCCGACTGCAGGAAGTTCACAGGCCAGTGGGTGGAAAGTCTTGTGGATCCAGTGGTGGTGGAAGCATCTGGGTGCTGGCATGAGCCTCACATGGCTCCTCCAGTTTCAAGACTCGGGTAGTCATCAGCATAGCTCCATGTGACTTGTCAACAGATTGCCTTGCAGGGAATGAGGGCATCTGGTCTCCAGTGAGCTCTGTATTTCTATCCCACCTCCAAATGAGGTCATCAAGCTGGAACCTGATTGCCAGGCTAGACTCTACCCCTTTGTGAGTTGACAGGAAATTATGTAACCGCCACAGGACTTCAAAGCAAAAGGCTACTAACTAGTTTGAAGCCACCAATAGGCCTGCAGGAGGAAGACCTGCTGCAGTTATGACAGCCAAGAACACCTGGTAGGGCGACTCTCCTGTCATTCGGAGTCACTATGGAATCCATATGAGCTCCCCGGATCACAGCGCTCCGCAATAAGAACATGACGTCAAGGCTCGGGCTGGATCACAAAGGAGTGGGTGCTGAAGCTGGTGACAGAGGGGCTTTCCTGCCATGTCTTCTTCCTCTAGGTGTCCCTGCCAACAGGATGCAGTGAGGCTTTCCCGGGGTGGGGATGACTGCAGTGGCTAAATGCCAGTCTTTTTTTTTTTTTTTTTTAGGGGGGGGGGCATCACTGCTCTCGGTGGTGGGAGTAGGAGGCCCAGCCCCACTGCTGGAATTGAACCTCCGTCCCAGTGGGCCGCAGTCCCGCGCACAACCACTACGCCACCGGGGCTCAGCCCCTAAATGCCAGTCTTGGTGTGGGTTCCGGGACCCAGGATTCTCTTCTGATGCTGGAAAGAAGTTGTGGACCCCCTTGACCCTGGCCTTCCTGTAGTGGGAATGTCAGCTCTTTTGACGGACGGGCCCAGGGCCACCTCAAGAGGGGAGGAAGTGTCCACCAGAATAAAATACCCCCAGTAATTAATGGCCCCAGTGAACAATGGCCTGGGGTTTTTCCAAGGCTGTCGCTGCTCTGGGAACAGTTTCCTGCTGCTTTCTTAGAGGCAGGCTGCCAGGGACTTTCTGGGTCCACAGGCCTTCGTTTTCCTCCTCTGCTTTTGTGGTCCTGCTCCCTCCGGTTTAGCGTTAGAAACGTGACTTCTCCCAGGGACCTGCTGTGTGTACAGATCACTCCTCAGGGTCTTCCTATCACTAACCAAGTCAAACCTGCTGCTGGGCCGACCGCCCCGACTGCTGGTCAACTGTGGGTATCGAGTACAACTGCGCTCCCTAGCGTTCCCGTGATCCGTGGTTCAGAAGTCGATCCCCAGGCCTTTCTTCTAAGGCACCACCTGGGAGAGGTGAACCACCAACCTTTGGGCTCACAGCTAAGTTAACCATTTGTACCACCCAGGGACTCCTCCTAAGACCCACCCCTCCAGAGTCGAGTCTGACTCACAGTGGTCTGACAGGACAAAGTAAACTGCTTCTAAGGTTTTTCAAGATGTAATTCTTTACAGGCACAGACAGCTTCATCTTTCTCCCCTGGAGTGAGTTATGGGTTCAAACCGCCCCTGCTTTGTGGTTAAGGGTCCGACGCCTAGTCCACCATGCCCCCCAGAGCCCCCAGGGCTCCTTCCCTCTGTAACTCCGTACTCACGTTCATCAAGTCGGTGCTGGCCGATCCGACCCTGTAGGGTAGAACTGCTCCTGAGGGTTTCTGAGCCGGTAATTCTTGGCAGGAGCAGCCAGCTTCCCCTGTCTTCCGCAGCACGGCTGGTGGGTTTGAAGGGCTGAGCTTGTGATTAGCGGCCTGATGGCCAGCCCACAGCACCACCAAGCCCCCTTCTACCAACAACTAAATAGCAAAACAAACTCCATGCCCGCACTTCTCGTCTAGCTAGTCCTGGGGACCGCTACTCAGGGTGTCCCAGACCTTAAAGCTCTATAGGAGCAGGTCGCTTCATTTGCCTCCTGCAGAGAGACGCGGGGGTTTGAACCACCGACCGCGTGATTAGCAGCTCACTGCTTACGCCACCAGGGCTCGCTCCTCTTCCCATCACAGTGGTTCTTACATTTACTGTGTGTGAGAACCATCTGGAGAATTTGTTGCAAAGGCAGGCTTCCATATTTATCTCCCCGCCTCCCCCCCCCCCCAATTTCTAATTAAGCACACCTGTCAGGACATCCAGCCTTGGAAACCCTCGCGGCGGTTCTGCTCGCTCTTCCAGGCTCACGTTGAGTCAGAATAGACTCGATGGCAGTGAGTTTTGAGATCATAGGCAGACTGTTTCTTAAATGGATTCCAGGGTACATTGAAAGCATTATAGGGCATCCCACAGAGTGAACGGGCGGCGGGTGGGGTATATGTGTCTTCTGGCTTCAAGGCTAGTGTAGGAAAGTGGGGGAGGGGGTCGGCTCCCGCGTGATGGGGGAATGAATAATATGCTGGCTCCATTTCTCCACCTTTTCCCCTCCCTGAAAAGGGCATTGCAGGGCTTGCTGTTTTCCTAACTAAACCCGGACAGATCATGTTCACGTTCATGCGTTTGCTTGTTTGCTTATTTTAGAAGAATGATGGAGGTCATACAGCATGCTAGCTCTGTGATGGGTGTCCTTTTCTGAGCACAGTCGACAGAGGGTACTTGGGAGTGGCCCACTGGAGAGGGCATCAGACTACAAAGACATGTGCCAACGGTTTAGTCTTGGCAGATGGGATGGGGCTGGATAGAGAGTGCCAGCCCAGTCTGAGGCACTAGAGAAGGCTGTTTCCCTGAGGAAGTGACCCCTTAATTGGAAAGAGTGAAAGGGCATTGACTTCGGTGGAAAGTGAGGGTGGGTGGGAGCGTTCCAGGCTGGGAACACGATGTGCCGAGCCTTGGGACTGGCATGACTCTTGCAATCGAGGATGTGAATGTTGGCCTGTGGGGCTGGAGCACCGAGAGGGAGTCTGGCTGGCGGCGGTGCAGACCAGACAGGTTTTATAGGCCTTGGAGATGTTTTACTGTGTTCTTGAGAGACACAGGAAGAGAGCCACAAGCTGGGAGGGTGTAGAGGGGGTGGGGCGGGGGCGGGGGTAGAAATCAGGTCAGATCTGCCCTGTGGAGAAGTCTTCCTGGTCTGCGGAGGCAAATGACCTGGAGGGAGGGAGGCCAGCTAGGGAACCTGGCCCGGGATCCAGAATGGGGACGGCTTGGTCTTAGTGGCACAGTGGGGGTGGAGGGCTCCCCCAAGGCACCTGTGGCAGGTCAGGAGAGAGTTGGAGTGGCAGAGCAATCTCAGGGTGTTTCTGGGTCTGGTACTGGCTGTATCATAATTGGTGGAACTCCGTGTCACAGGAAAGGGGATGGCTGCTAGTTTAAAAAAGGAGCCTTGATGCTCTCTTCCGGCCTCCACCATGGCGCAACAAGATCAAGGTGAGAAGGAGAACCCGATGCGGGAGCTGCGCATCCGCAAGCTCTGCCTGAACATCTGCGTGGGCGAGAGCAGCGACAGGCTGACCCAGGCCGCCAAGGTGCCTGAGCAGCTCACCGGCCAGACCCCCGTCTTCTCCAAGGCCAGGTGCACGGTCAGATCCTTGACATTAGGAGAAACGATAAAATTGCAGTGCACTGCACAGTCCGCGGGGCCAAGGCAGAGAAAATCTTGGAGAAAGGTCTGAAGGTGCGGGAGTACGAGTTTCAGAAAAATAACTTCTCTGATACTGGGAACTTCGGGTTTGGGATCCAGGAGCACATTGACCTGGTGATCAAATATGACCCCGGCATCGGTATCTATGGCCTGGACTTCTACATGGTGCTGGGGGAGATCTGGCTTCAGCATCACTGATAAGAAGCGCAGAACAGGCTGCATCGGGGCCAAACACAGAATCAGCAAAGAGGAGGCCATGCGCTGGTTCCAGCAGAAGTTTGATGGGATCATCCTTCCTGGCATATAAATTCCTGTTTCCAAAAGACTAATAAAAAAGTGTAAATGTGGAAAAAAAAAAAGGAGGCTTAATGATACAGTGCTATGTGTTGGGTTGATAAAGGTCAGCAGTTTGAACCCAGCAGCTGCTGTGCAGGAGAAAAGTGAGGTTGTCTGCTGCCATAAAGGTTTACAGTCCAGAAAACCCAAAGGGGCAGGTGCACTCTGCCTTTGGGGTCGCTGTGAGTCGAAATAAACCGGGAGGCAGTGAGGAGTCTTTTTTTTTTGCATCACTGCCCTCTGGTGGTTGTGGGAGCTACCCAGCGCAGCTCCTGAAAGCCGCTGCTGGATTTGAACCTCCAAGCCCGAGGGCCACAGTCCTGCACTCAACCACCTACGCCACCGGGGCTCAGCCTGAGGAGTTTTGGTTAAAAAGAAAAAAAGAACAAGAGGGAAAAGTGTTGCTAATGATATTATAATATGTAGCCTGCCTTGGTGGGCTCTTTCTCAATTTGCCATCATGTGTTTTTTTTATAGAGTTATTCTAACGAAAGAAAAAAAAGTCAAGCTATTAGTATGCCTTTTACTCTTGATCTTTTTATGTCATTATTTTTTTAGGGGTGAGTACATGCTTTCATTGGGGGCTCTTAGAGCGCTCATCACAATCCTACATGCACCCTTTGTGCTTGATCTTTTGTTTTGTTTTGTTTTGTTTTTTGGCATCACTGCCCTCTGGTGGGAGTCTTGATCTTTTTTTTTTTTTAAGTATATTTTTGTTCTGTTTTTGTGTGACATCACTGCCCTGGTGGCAGTAGGAAGCCCAGTTTTGCTCCCGGAGTGCTACTGCTGGATTTGAACTGAGAACCCTGTGGGCCACAGTCCCGCACACAACAACTAGGCCACCAGGGTTCAGCCTCGACCTTTTTATATTGTGCAGTTCTCATTGTAAATCTTTGAGCATTTAACCATGTAGAGAATTACTCAAAGCACACAATTCATGTGACATACTGTGTGGCGGAATAAGGAATACCGAGGAAAGATGGATGCATTTGAATTGTGGTGCCAGTGAAGAATATTGGAAGTGCAGGGACTGCCAGAAGAGCAAACAGATCTGTCTTGGAAGAAGTCGAGCTTGTCAAGGCTCCTTAGAGGCAAAGAGGGCGAGCCGTGGTCTTGGATCCTTTGGACATGTGGTCCGGAGAGAGCAGGCCCTGGAGAAGGACACCCTGTTCAGTAAAGTGGAGGGGGGCTGCAAGCAAGAGTTTGCCCCTGACGAGAGGTGGACACGGTGGCCGCAACAATGGAAACAATTGCGAGGCTGGCGCAGGCCCACGGGTGCTCCATTCGGTCGTAGTTAGGCTCGCGCTGTGAGTCGGATCTGATTCGGGGGTGTCTGAGAACAGCAGCAGGAATGTTGTGGGGTTTACATAGAACTGTGTTCATGCAGGAACCAATGCAACGGTTGTCATTTCACTGATTGGAACGCACTGAACCCGCACTCAGCCTTCCGCTTAATGGGACGGAACCTGGGTGTCTTCGCCCATCTGACCCTTCCCCTCCATGCCAGTGTTGTCAGGGACAGAATGTGCCCAGCAGGGTGAAAGGAGCTCCTCTGGGCTTCCTGCACTGCCTTCTTCCTGCACTGGAAGCGAGTTCTGCTTCTGGTGGGAAACTCGCAGGCGTGCCTCAAGCTTTCACACATGGAGGGGTCTGAATCCCAGGCTCCTGGGCACCACAAACTCTATACACAGGACACCCAGGCACCCCCGTCCCACTGACTCTGCAAGTCAACACCAGACCACAGAGAAAGTGATTTAAAATTTCAAAGTTGTGGTGACAACAGAGGATTATGCCAGTGATCCCCTGCTTCCTCACTGGGGACACGCCCATTTCTCAGCTTCACTCTGGGCCTCCTGGCATCTCAGAGAAGACAGACTATGCAGCCTGCACTGGCAGCCAGGTCCAGACCAGTGGATTCTATGCCCTTGGGCCCCTGCCATGGGAAGCCTGGTTTTGGGATGAATGGAGTTCTTGGCATTAGGGCTACCCCCAGCTCCTCAGGTCACTGAACCGGGTCAGCGCACATCGGTCTGGAAATAGAGTTGCTCTCCTGGGTACTTGTGTGGGCTTCAGAATGAGAGGTTTGGGACAGAACTATTTGGAAAAAAGAGGGCTCAAAATTAGTGATTTTTAAATGGAACTGTGGCGTTTACCCTTAATTGCCTGCTTTGGGGACACAGAGAGCCCTGTTAGTATAGGAGAGTGCTAACCATAAGGTCAGCAGTTTGAGCCCACCAGCCACTTTGAGTGAGAAAGCTGAGGGTGTGTGGTTCCAGAAAGAGTTACACTCTCAGAAGCTCACAGTGGCAGTTCTACGCTATGATTCGGCGTCCACTCGATGGCAGTGGACTTGACTTTGGTTGGGGACATTGATAAACCTATGGGCAGGAAGAACAAGCTTTGCTTTCTCTATGGAAATCTGCCTTTGGGGTCTGGGGACTTGGTACGCGATGTTCTGAGAGTGTAGGTGATCCCTCTTTTCAAACTTGAGCATGAAGTAAAAACTGCCAGAGAAACTTTGGTGCCCAGATTCTGGCCATGGAACTTTTTGATTCAGGTGGGGGGTTCCCTGGGAAGGTGAGTCATTGATCCTTAGCTACTCTGATTCTCTGGTGGTTGTGAGTAAGGGGTTATTATTATTGGGTTCTCACTTGGGCTGGGCTGGGCTGGTAATGTTGGGTGAAGACACGTGTGAAGCAAACCCATCCATTTCTGACTCTCGGTGCCCCCTCTGCTACAGAGTGGAACCGCACTGTAATGTTTTCCTGGCTTGCACCATGGCAGTGCGTTTGGCTTTTGGCCTTTAACCTTTGTGGAAGTAGACCGCAGGGCCTCCTGCCCTGGTGCCACTGAGAAGGAAGCAATCTATCAGGCAACCTGGGAACCTCATGGGAGAGGAACATTTGCCTTCTGGGAGTGGACCCCCCCCCCCCCCCTTCCCTCCCCCATTGAGGCCAGGAGGTGGCTAATTACACAGAAAAGAAAGTGAAAGAAAGGGATTCCAGGGGATGTTTTTTTTTCAGGTGTGGCTCTGCTGTGCCAGGGTAAACCCCTTTCTCCCAGTTCTTTCTTTTTCATTCCAGAAGCACTAATGTGATCCTGGGGGAGACAAACAGGTTTTCCTTTTAAAATTGAATTTGCCTAGGGGCCCGCAGCCACTCCCCTGCTGTGCTGCTGGCCTGCAAGGAGGCCAGGAGCCTCTGAGCTTTGCCCAGGAACCATGCAGATTCCTCTTCACATTTGTACTCACTTATCTCTGACCCTATAAGGATTTATTCCTATCTGTATTTCATGCAGCTAATTGAAGGGCCATATCGATACAGCGTCTTTTAGATCATCTTGACATTGCATGCTGAGACGTCCTGGGAAGGAGGGCAAGGAGCATAAGGCAGGTCCCCACCTCCCCCAACACACAGTGAGATAGATGGATGGGGAGGAGACCAGGTGACTTGGCTGGTCTCTATGCTGAAAGAAATTGCGCTGACCTTTTAAAATTTCATTCTAATGTACACTGATACTACACAAATGCTTCCATTTGTTGTAGATGCGCTTCTGAATCTATAAAAGCAACTCCATGTATTAGAGAGAAGATGTCTTTCTTGGTAATCAGTACAGAGGGAGCCCTGGAAACCACCATGGGCGACTCTCCCCTGTCCTGCAGGTGGGGAGGAGCTGGAATCTACTCGATCAGCCATTCTCATCCTTCCTAATGCCGCCACCTTTTAAAACAGTTCCTCATGTGATGGTGCCCCCGTCTGTGGGTGTATCTGCATGTGGGCAGACCTGTCTATTTCTAAGACTATCAGAAATAGGGACTTAGGAGACCCCTGTGACAGGGTCGTTTGACTCCCAAGGTTGAGAACCGCAGCACTAGATGGTAGTGAGTTTGGTTTTGAAGTTGGAGCTAAACGCTAACCATTTGTACCATGTGAAACCTTCTGATATTAATACTTGTTGCTTATTGAGTGTTGGTCAGGGCCAGTGCTGAGCACTTCCAAGAACCCTGCCCCTTCTCAAAAAGAACCCCCAGAAGCAGGCTGCATCTGAGCTGCACGTCACACAGGGGGAACACTGCGTTCTAAGCATGTATAAGTGGTTGGAGTGGGATTTCTAGCCCTGGGACTTTGTTTCCTGAGTCTCAGTCCTTAGTTGCTACTACAGGCCAATTTGGCTGGTCACAGGCCTTGGTTTACATCTTGTGACTGGCCTTGTCTTTCACTTGATGACCTCAAATCCATATTTCCCAGGGGTATTGCTGATCTCGTATCCAGGTCCTGCTGATGCCTGTGGCCTTTTGGTGTGAGTGCATGTGTATTTCTTTTTGCTCTAAGTTAGGAATGATGCAGTGATCGGTGGGCTTTTGAGGTGTGTGTGTGTGTGTGTGTGTGTGTGTGTGTGTGTGTGTGTGTGTGTTTCTTTTTGCCCTAAGTTAGGAACGATGCAGGGACCACAGGAAGATGGCATGCCCTGGCATCCCTGTTCTGACTCTTCAGGGAGGTTCAATGTTGACCAACATCTGGTCTGAACAGATGCTGGCAGAGCCCCAGGCAGAGGCAGGTCCTAGGGTGTGGGTAGCTGGTTTTAGTTTATAGAGCTTGGTGGCACTGTGCTGTTATTGACAAGTCTTACTCCCCTCCAAAGTCCAAGGAAGCCAAAGGTTTGCATCCTGCAGTGACCTGTGGGGAAATCAATGTAGGTGGAAATTTGTTACCAAGCCAATTATTTTTTTTTTCCCATTGAAAAGCACTCCTCTGAAGACCTTTTAGAAGTCACAGTATTCCTTTTTCTTTCTTTATGCACATGAAGAGCAACAGAAATAGGGTAGACAGCTGCTGCTGAAGCCCTGGTAATAGTGGTGAGTGGAGCTCTCATGGTGTAACTGTTAAGTGTCAGGCTACTGGTCAGAAACTCCCCCAGTGACTCTGGGTTAGGATAAAGGCTTGGTGATCTGCTTCCTTCCATATCCCCATTGCAGTTGAGTAGATTCTAACTCATGGTCACCCTACATGACAGACAGAGTAGGACTGCATCTGAGGGTTTTCCACGGCTGTAACCTTTATAGAAATTGTGTTAGAGTGAGTTCTCTCGAGAGGTAAAGTCAGTGGCCTTTTATATATGTATGTATGTATGTATGTGCGTAGACATCTATATCAAGAAAGAGCTTACATAAACATAGATAAGTCCAGGTCACTGTGAGTCCACAGGTCAGATGTAAGCGAGAAGCTTCTCTGGACTGGTGCAGCTGCAGAAACTGATGAACGGGAAGGGAGATTAAGCAGGCAGACCCGAGTGTGGTACATGCAGAGGTAAATGAATCCGAGATTGCCAGTCTGCTGCCAACTCCTGGGGCCATGAGATTAACAGACCAGATGCAGGAAGCAGACACAGTAGACGGCGAAGGTACCAGAGCACTTGTCTCTGCCCTGGGTCAGTTAGTGTCTTTCTCTCTCTCTCTTTCCATCCTTAAGACCACACCCCCGTCATTAGACTGTGTCCTGATTGATAGGTTGGGCTCTAACCCTGCCCTCACCCAGGAGCATCTCGTTGATATGCACGCCAACCTTCACAGAAGCGGAATGCTCCACCTTTCCGCCACGAGGCTGCTGGTGGGCGTGCGAGGCTCCCCTTCATTAGTCAGTCTCTGACCCATTGCACCATCAGGACTCCCAGGTGACGTTGCTGGTGAGTGGAATCCCAACTCCAAACGCCCCTATTGGGCATGGGGTTTCCAGACGCATCAGCATTATGGAAGCACTGGGAGGGACCCTTTCCCTAAAGATGGCTATTATTGTTAGGTGCTAGGTGCTGTGGAATTGAATCCCGTGCGTAGCAACTCCATGTGCAACAGAAAGGAACACAGCCCGGTCCAGTGTCATCCCTGCAGCCACACCAAGGTTTGAGCCCTGTGTCCCATCGTGGTGACCCAAGCCCGACCGAGTCTGAAATCTACTCAGTGGCATCTGAAAGCGGTGGAAGTTTGTAGATGTAGCCTCTTTCCTGGGTGTCAGGTTGGGGGTGGGGGTGGGGGCGCGTGGTTCCTGGGAACCCATTGCTGCTCCTGTCCCTCCTGAGTGCCCCCTGCCTCCTGATCCTTCCACAGGCATGGACCTCCACCAGAAACCTCCTCCAGGAAGGTCTAGCTTTCATTCTTAAGTTGAAGACCAGGCGTTTCCAGCTGGGACACATCACCCTCTTAATTTAATTGAGCCGGCACATCATGTTGAAGCCGTCATTCTATTTGGGAGGTATCCGTTGCTATGGTTATGCACGGAGGCTCGCTGTGTGTGCTCTCAGTTTGGTGTTGGGGCACAGCCTCCCGAGAGCGACAGTGTGGTGCTCAGTGCAGTTATCTAGAAGGCCCCCTAGTTTTGTAAAGCAAAACCGCCCTTCAGGTGGAAGCGGAGAGCAAGTGGTTTAGCCCCACCCTCAGGCTCCCCATTGTCTTATGTGTCCAGCAAATTCCTTTAGGCCCAAATGTAGAGTGGGTGGCTGAGCAGGGCCTCAGCAGAATGTTTCCGGTTCTTATTGTAGGGTTTTTTTCCCCAGTAGTGCAAAGGGTTAAGCACTCAATTAATAACTGAAAGGGTTGGCAGCCAGAAACTATGCAGGGATCCCTGGGAAGACAGGCCTGTGAGGCAGCGTCTAGAAGCTCACAGCCTTGATGATCTCAGGGAGCAGTTGTGCTCCACACACGTGGGGTCACCGGGACTCAGAGTCAACAACCACCAAGTAGCACTCTAGCTTGCTTTCTGCAGCAGTTCCTCACCAGGAATCCTTTCCTTCTTCACTAGTTCACTATAGGCAGAGGTGCAGCCAAGCCCAGGACTCCAGCTGGAAGAATAACGCTGCCAAGGTCTCTGGGATCTGGCCCTGGAGCACGAGGGACCTGGAGCAACAGCAGCAGCCGTCCCCTGGAAGCTGGCTACAGATGTAGCATCGTGGAGCTTCACGCAGGCCTACTGCATTTCACCTGCCCTTTTACAAGATCCCTGGGCAATGGGTGGGCACCTGAAGGCTTGAGAAGAGCTGCTTTAGAAGGAAGGGCCTTCCAGCTGCAGATGTTTGGAGCCCAAGCCAGGATCACCTCTCATTCTCACGTGGTCCTCTGTGCTTGGCCTTTGAAATCACCAGTCCCCGAGAACCCCAGGGAGCCACAGTCACTCACCTAGCCGGTCCCTCCCTCTCCCGGGGCCTCTGGGTGGAGGCCGTCTTCAGGTTGGTAGCCCTGGAGTACGTTAGTCATGATCACTGCTAGACCTGCACTTGGCATCATGCAGATGGGCTATGATGGGATGTCACCAGAAGCCTTCCCCCGCCCCCTCCGCCCCCAATGCCCTCTCACCCACCCTTGCTGCATATCTCCGGGGCTGACTTGTGTGGCCTCCTTTCCCTGCTTCGAATCCTCCCCTTTTCTACAACTTGCCTATTTTAAGGGTGAAATACAAGTGCCAACTTCCAAGCAGGAAGCCCAGCAGCTGGCTGCCCTTGAACCTTGTAAAGCCCCGATGCATCTTGGATGTTGCCTATCCAAGTTCCCCCACTTATCTGTTTCATCTGGGGCTGGCCTGCCTCCTGGTCAATTGACAGAAACCATTCCATCATACCATCCTTTCCTGGGGGCATTTCAAAGCTACCTCTTAGCTTAATGAACTTCTCAAGAAGCTACCCACACTACTCTTGGGTTTGTTTGGTGAAAAAGATAAGAATGTTATTTACTTCAAGGTCTTTGCCTTGTCTTTCATCTGCCAGGGGTAAAAGAAGACCTCAGATTTGTGTGCACATCAAAGCTCCCAAGGCATCTGAGAAAAGCCTTTAAGGATTCAACTTGTGTGCTTCGTCATTGGCTTCTGTTGTGGTTCAGGGCCTTTGAGCCCATTTTGACTCTTGGGGGTGCTGTCCACAGCAGAGCACAGCCCTGCCGGTTCCCGGGGCATCCTCAGGGGCTGTTGGAGCCCATCGTGGCAGCCACTGGGTCTGGCCCTCTTTTTCGATGTCCTGCTGCATCACCCAGCGTGGTGTCCTTCTTTAGGAACCGGCATGTCTTTTAACATGCCTGTCCCACGTGCACGAGTCGGAACTCTTGCCATCCCAGCTTCTGAGGACCATCTGTCTGTCCGCACCTCCTCCAGGAGAGCTCTGCTGGTTCTGGTGGCAGTCCTTGCTGGAGTCCTTGTTAGTCTCCAACTCATACTGCACCCACACTGCTTCTTCTGCAGCTGTCTGTGCTCTCAGGTTTACACACTAGCACACCCCGTAGGGTGGATCTGAGTTGGAGTTTCTTGGCAGTGGGGAGTATTAGATAAGCTTCTCTGGTCATTGATTATGGGTCTAAGCAGAATAAAATTCTCAACACCGTCAGTATTTAGTTCACTTACCATGATGCTGTTTCCTGTGAGGTTTTTTCTTTATGTAGAGGTGTAATCTATATATTGAAGGCTATCATTCTTGATCTTCCCCAAGCATGATAGCCTTTTCTAGAGAGGTTGCTCATTCCTGGTAACATGTAGTCAGCTAGAATAGGGTCATTCGATCAGTTTGGTGAGTCAATGAGGCAAACATTTCCTTAATTCTCCTAATTAAGACTAGTCTTTTCTCCGACCTGGAACAGAGATGAGTTTTCAAAGCCAGCTACTATGACCCCTGTTTCTTTCACACTGTTTTTAATTTCTATGTCAAGCCTGTGCGAATTAGTTTTGTGCTTTCCCAGATGGCTTTTGCCAGGGTTGAGTATTTCACCCAATCATACAGCTAGCAAGTGGTAGTTTTGAGGTTTGAATCCTTGTCTGCTGGATCTGTGCATGCCCCGCCTTGACTCTCCGTGTGTGTGTGTGTGTGTGTGTGTGTGTGTGTGTGTGTGTCTTTTCTTGAGTGACCTGGAAACCACCTTACTTTTTTGCTCCCTCACTTTAGTTTCTTTGTCTGTGCTTCCGACCTCCACTGTCTTCCTCGAGAGGGGTTTTCCTGCACTGACCTTCTGCAGGGACTTTGTGTGAATACAGTGGCCATGATATATCAGTGCTCTGTCCAGGGATCTGGGACCCACCCCCCTGGGTCAGGGTGAGGCACAGCCATGCAGGCTTGGGGCTCAGATCTTTGGGCTTCTGTGCTCTTTCTGGCTATAATCTGACATTCACCGACCCACGGCCTGGTGACCGAGTCAGCAAATGTGTACTCTTTCCTATGTGCCATGCCGGAGGTCTTGGTCCTGTGGACATTTCATGTCTTCAAAAGGGCCACCCTGCGCTTGATTTGGCCACTGCCTGAGCATGCCCAGCCACTACCCTTTTCTCAGTGGAGGCATGTGTGTTACTATGATGCTGACCAGGTGTTTTCAGGCTGAGACCAGGAAGAAAGGCCTAGCATTCTATTCTTGGAAAAAGTTAATCGGGGGGGGGGGGGGGGGGGGGGGAAGTCATATGGAACAATGTATAGCTGACCCCAGAGATGGAGCAGTGTTTTACTCCAATGTACTTGGGTCGCCGTGCATGGAGGTTGATTTAGGGCAGCATGTGCCTCATGCGCCGTCATCAAGCTTTTCCTCCATTTCTTCGTCTTGGAGAGTCGTCTACTCCTTTTTGCGTACCTCCTTGTCTCTTAAAGGTGCGGTTCTGAGGAGGTTCTGAAGAGGTAAAGCTAGTACTGCACTTTGCAACTCAGCCTTTGTGTTTGTATGCATGATTTGCATGTAATAACTTCTCAATGTTCATTACCTGATTTCCCAATAGGATAAGAGCTTGGGAGGTCCTACTGGGTTTTTTTTTTTTGGTCTCTCAGATATCTTTGTCGCTCCCAGGCTGACGCGTGTTCTGTATGTCCGTACCCTGACTGAGCGGCAGTGCCATCTGTAAACTGGTTTTCTCATAGGGAGAAAGTCCCCTGTACAATATGTACATGTATAGTGTGGTGGGGGAGTTTATGTAGCGAAATGACTACAGGTGACAAGAGTACAAATGGCCCAGGGGGTTTTCTTGGGTGTAATCTTTATTTCTGGCTTTTCCCTCCATGGAGCTTTTGAGTGGGTTTGAACCACCAACCTTTTGGTTAGAAGCCAGATGCTTAACCATTGTGTCACCAGGGTTCTTTATAGACTGTATACGTTTATCCTTCATGTCAGTACTTCTACACCAGATAGAGGAATATAGGGATAGAAATACAGTAATAGGAACTAGGCAATATGATGTGGTAGCTAGTTAGTGGTGCAGTTAGTAGCTAATAAGTGACTGCTTAATAGCTGTATGATCTTAGGCTGGATATTTAACCTCTCTGAGCCTCATTTTCCTTACCTGTACATTAACATACAACAACAACAACAACAACAAAACAGCACTGCCTTTGAGTCGATAGCAGTCTCTAGTGACTCCGTAGGCCCAGGGGGAACTGCCCTGGGAGTTTCTGAGACGAACACTGTAGGAATTAGAATGTCCCATCTTTCTTGCACAGAGCAGCAGGTGGCTTCGAACTGCTGATCTTATGGATTGCGGGGGACAGATTGATTGTGAAGAGGAAACAACTTCTAGGGAGGGCTTGCATGAAAAATGAGGTTTAATGTCGCGATTCTGATGTAGATTAAGCGGGGCTTGAGTCTCTCACTCACATTCGAAGAGTGTTTCGCTGTCAGTGGAGTTCGAAATTTTATCCGGGAAAGAGGGGGCATCCTTTGCTTTGGACACCATCATTCATTTTAAGAATGGAGTCTGGAAATTTCATTAGCTGGGTGCTCTGGTTGGAGAAACCGATTCCGTTCTGGCCGTGGCCTCATTTAGGGCCCAGAGTCACAAGGAAACAGCCCCAGGACAAGCACACAGCTGTCTAATCAGCGTGCAGCCTGCGTTTGCTCAGCGGGCATCTCAGCGAGTCAGAGAGGCCCTCCCAGTCTGCCCGGCTTAGAGACTGTGAGGGTCCCCAGCCCTACAGCCCTCCCTTCCCCGCCACATCTCTGGCGACGGCACTGTCTAAGAAGAACACAGCCATTCTTTCTCCTCTCCTGATTGGGGGCCCAGAAGACATTTCCTATCTCAGTGACTAGGTCTTCTTGAGGGGGACAGGGCCCAGGATGGCTGGAGGTGCTCCCCAGCTCAGCATAGAAGGCTGGCCTTGTCATTTCTTCTCTGATAGAGATGATTGCCACCCTGTGGCCACAGGTGAGACTGCACATCACCCAAACTTGCTCCCATTCCTTCATGGCAGTTTCTCTGAAAGACTTCAAAGCACGCATGGTGAGTTTCTGCTTGCCAGAAGGAAGCAAGGCTGCCCTCTGTGGTGCAAATGGCTAAACATGGGCCTACTTAGCAAAAAAATGGCCGGTCCCAACCCATCCAGGGGTTCCTAGAGAGTAAGGTCTGGGGCTCTGTCCTCTGAGACCCCTCAGGGAGTTCTGCTCCCCCCAAGAGAGGGTGCTGGCACTGGAATAGACCTGGCAGCCAGTAACTGAGACTGTGCAGTACAGGAGTGGCCTTGACGAGGCAGCAGTATCTCTCTGCTTAGCGACAGAGCGACACAGCCAACCTGGTTTAAAATGCCCCAGGCATACTCGGGAGACTAGAGGAAGCTCACATCGAACCTACACCTGTCAAATTGAGTCCAACTCACAGTGTCTCTGTTGGACGGGGTAGAATGGCCCCTGTGGGTTTGCAAGACCGTCACTCTGTATGGGAGGGGAAACCCTGTCTTTCTCTCACAGAGCGGCTGGCGGTTTCAAACTCCTGATCTGCAGGAATGGAGAAGGGGTGGGGTGGGGGTGGGGGAGATGCCTCTCTTTAAACCTGGTTTCTCTGGAACATGTTGTCAGTTTCCCCAGCCTGAGGAGAGAGGAAGAAACTCTTGCTTTACATAATGGAATTCCAGTCTTGGGCTGCGCCGGTCTGAGGCTGCACATGGTGGTGGCTTACCGCTGACTTGCTTGCAGCTCATTTTCCCCGGGTACTCTGTGCAGAGAAGGTTTGGCTCTGTGCCCCTGCAGGAGGCCTGGGTCACAGCTCTGTGGGCCTGTCCTTCCGTAGACAGCCTCACTAACGGTTGCTGTGAGTCAGAATCACCACGACGGCAGCGAGCTCAACCCATTGTCATCACATACATCCTGCCAGGGCACCAGGCCTTTTTTCCTCGGCACATGAGTGGGTGAGTTTAAGTAGCCGAGCTCACTTTGGCTAAGCGTGCAACCAGGGGAGGTGCTTTCATGCGACTCACAGGGACGTTTCTACCTGTGGCACACTAAGCGCAGCCAGCACTGACCTGCGTGAGAGCGCGTCCCCTGACTCACCTACTCTGTGTTTTCATTGTTGAGCCAAGGCTGGGGGTTGGCCTTTGATGGATGTTAGTGCCCCCATTCGAACTTCCCCTCTCTGCTGCGCATTCTACTTGGTTGGGGACACAGAGTGTCTCAGCCTTGTGCACTCCCCAGTGGGGCAGGCCGTAAGGGCAGCATTCCTACACAAAGGTGGAACTGTGCAAAGCGGAGGCCCGAGTATTCTGGCTGTGGAAGACCGAGCAGGGATTGGCCTGGTCAGAGAAGTCTAGGAAGGTTTTCTGAGGAAGAATCTTCTGAGTTGAGGTTTCCACATGGAGCAGGAGTCTGACCATTAGGGAGGCAAGGGCAGAATGGCAGGCGGGCAGGGGTTGGGTACCTTACAGAAGAGATGCCAGGGCACTGGCACCTGAGGGCCAGGCAAGGAGGGCTAACCTGCGGGAACCCTTGGAGCACTGGGAACGACCCCAGGCTTGACCGTGGGGCTGCCATGGTGGCTGGAGAAGCTTGTGATGAAGGGAAGGCAGTGGAGCAGCTGGGGCAGCACAATCATCCTGGAAGTGAGGCCTTTGGTTTCAGCTTGGTGGTAGCAGTGGGGAGGTGTGGATAGAGCTGGGAGATGGTAGAGTTTGGGGCTTTGGTTGGGGGGGTGGGTGCAGAGGCACAGACCCGGGGCAGACAGACCCGTGGAAACCACTTGATGAGTGTGTTGAGAGTGGCCCTTTTGTGGAGCTGGGGGTTTGGAATAAACCTGGGTCTCCGGGAGGGGAGCTGTGTGCCCTCCCCTCCCCCTTCCCCAGCGTGGGGGGTGGTGGTGTCAGGGTGTGAGCCCGCTGGTTATCACTGTGCCCATTCCGTTTGGCTGAGTAGATTCTGAGGGCTGTGGTACCAGCTCTGTCCTAGACACTCGTTGGGGGTGCCTTTGACACAAGACTACTCACGGATAGTTCTGGAATCTCTCTGCCTGTAAAACAGCGAAGCCCTATGATTGCACTTCAGAGGAGGGAAAGAGATCAGGGCCTGGGGACCTAGACACTTTGGTGCTCCAAGCAGCTGAGAGGCCAGTCCTGCCACAGGGCCTTGGCCACCGTGATCAGTCTTAATAACTTCCATTAGTTTTCAAGTCTAGAGAGAACAGTGTGCCTGAGTAGCAAATCTTTTTAAGGGTGGTCAGCTACAAGGTGGGCCACTTCAAGGTCTATCTCAGGAAGGTGCACTAAAAAAAAAAAAAAAAAAATTCAAGGCTACCCTAAGCTTTTCATTATGTGACTAGACACCCGTGTGCATGTGTGTGTGTATGCGTGCGTATTCACAGGAATTTTTCTTTTACTCCAAGGGGAAAAAAAGCAATGGCCTGACCGGCAGTGTTGTTGCTGGTAGAACTTAAATAAAACTAAGCCATATTTCCATTCAGAAAAGTTTTTTCAGTTTTACCAGCAGGGTCATCGTACTTGAATTAGATTCTCTTACCACCACCCTCCCCTCCCCGTAGATTTGTCCCTGTTCCAAGAAACTGGTGCATCTCTTGACGGGGGTGCGGAGAGGGGCACTTTTCTTCTGTGTGCTTCAGAGCCGATGGCCCAGGGAGCCGTGTCGGGAGGGTTAGACTTCAGCTCACTCTCCCCTTCATCCTCCCCATCTCTCTGCTCAGAGCGACAGTGCCTCCCCTCTCCTCCCCCTCCCCAGATGTTGGCAGTTACTACGCCCCTCTGCTCTGGCCAGATAGCCTGCTTTTCCACCAACAGATGTTTCTACAGAGTAAATATTATTGATTCTGCTTGGCTCCTCGCTGTGCCGTGTGCTGCCTGAACATGAAACAGTGGGGTTATACGAGAAGGAGGCCTCGGAGCTTGCCCCAGTGCCAGCCTGCCCGCCTTTCCCTCTCCTTTGTCCAGAATAGATTCCCTTGTAGATCCACCCTGCCCCCGCCCCCCCTGATCACTCTAGCTGCACGTCCCAGGGCCTGAGAGACAGCACTCGTGCTCTGGTGTTGAGGTCAGGCTGGGAACAAAGTAGTAGCACAGAGAGCTGCCTTGTGACGGCCTGCAGCAGCCGGGTGATCCCAGGACTGTCTGCCCTCCGCGGCCTCCTTGGCGGCTTTGTGCTGCTAGGTGATGTTTGAGCTTTGCCGGTCTTTAACCAGAGGCTCTTGTGCAGATGGTCCGTCTTGTTACTGGAGAATAGAAGAACAATTAGCTGTGCCTCGGCTGCCCGGAGGGCTCGAATAGACTGTGTCTCTCTCTGGCTTCTCATGAGGACTGTGGCCAGTTCTGGCCGACGCTGTCCAGAGGTTAGCACCACATCTCGTTAGGGTGGAGCTGAAACTTGGAAGTGAGCAGGGTGGACGGACATGGATTAGCCGACACCCAGGGCCCCATGGAATGCGAGTAAAGAAGGTGGCAGTCTCCAAAGACTAGGGGATACATTTTGTCCATCCTAGCCCCTGGTGAGTCCCTTCTCAGCTTCCAGTGGATAGGGTTTGCCTATCACGCTGCCCTCGCTGGCCTGCACCCCGGTGTCCACGCCGGACCAGCATCTGTCCCTCAACTTTCCTCAGCCTGATGGGCCCACGCTGCTGCTTCAGGGTGAGCAGTGGCAGGGCAAGCCAGGTGCCCCCGAGAATTAAATCAGGTTACCTTCTGGTCACAGGGAGAAGAGCTGGACCTCACCTGGAGGGCCTGCCTGTGTCACGGGTGAAAAGGCCCACAAAGGCCCCGTTGTGCACTCCTGGCCACATCTAAGTCACCTTGGCAGCCCTGCGTGTTTCAGGTGGAGCGCTTTCTCAGCCCGGGCTTACGTCCCTCCCCTTTCTTCTCGTGTTCTCTTGGGGCGATTGTCTACCTGGAGTCATATCTGCCCTAGTGGCGAAGCTCACACTTGCCCTGACCTAGCTCTGCTTTCCCGACTGCCAACCCGGCGGAGGGCTCAGACCCAGGCTGGCTATGGGGCTCTGTTTTCTGCACTGCAATATGGTCCTTGCCCTTTGCCCTCCTCCCTCAGCAGCTTCTGACTTGCAGGGACATCTGTTTCGGCACTGACGTCCTTGGAGGAGTGGCTTGTGTTCTGAGGGGTGTCCTCAGCCCCATTGGCCATGCTGAGATGCCCCAGCTTCTTTAAACCCTTGGGCAAAGCCCATGGCATTGCAGTGAGGAGAGGGCGGAGAGGGACAGTGCTCACAGTGATCATGGTTGGCTTCTGCCTTCTTCTCCAGTGGACTGGCCACCTCCAGCTCCCGTGAGCTGGGAGCCAGGGCTTCAGAGCTGGCCACTGGGCCGCTTGGGAGCAGGGCCCTCAGACCTCCCAGCAGTCACCCGAGTGCAGGGTGGCCAGACCTGGCGTCTCCGTCGGCCGTCACTGCTTGGGATGGACATTGGGGCTGCAGCACTGAGTGCTGGGGCTGCATGTGCTCACGGGGCTCCTCACACCACTGTTCAGCGTGTACTGAGCAGGAAGCATGGCCAGGAGATGGGAGAGGAGGACACACCAAAACCTCACATGAAAAGCATGGCCCTGACCTCCAGGATTGGGTCAGGGAACCAGAGAGACAGACCCCTGTTGAGATCATGGATGCTGCCCTCCCTGTAGGGTGGGCTGGCCCTGGAGGCAAACTATCCAGCCTCTCCCGAATAGTTCATTAATGCCAGGCCTTATCACCAGGCACACCATCCTGATTCTGCCTCTGGGAATTTGAGTGCCCCTTCTGAGAGAGAGAGAGAGAGAGAGAGAGAGAGAGAGAGAGAGAGAGAGAGAGAGAGAGAGAGGTGTATTTGAGGGTGATTTGAGTGATCTGCAGCCAGGCTGCACACAGAAGGCAGGGGCGGGCGTGTGCACTGGACAGTGGTGCCCATCAGGTCCTTACAGGTCCCTGGGTGGCTTTATGCTCTGACAGAGGGTCACCAGGGACCACTGCTTCATTCATGTTAAATAGAAGCTGATTTCTCAAACCTGGTGAAGACCTCTGAGTCTTCTCTGTAGATACCACGTGTGAGCTGTGGTTCTGCCCTGGCCTGAATGTCTCCAGGACGTGGCTTGCGTCGTGGCTGTGGCATACATGGTGGCTGTGGCACATGGTGAGCGGGGAGAGGGGAGCCGGGAGAGCTCGAGGCTGGCAGAGCAAGTCAGGCCACCTCGTACCATGGACAGTGCCACCCAAGTGCTTTCTCCTGCGCTGGGCTGGCTGGCATGGGTTTCTGCCATGGCGCGGGGCATGTGCCAGGCACCGGTGCTGCGGGGTCCCACCGCACCTGCGTCTCTGTCTAGGTGTTTCCGTTCTCAGGGTTTTCAGCGGCTGCCTGTCTTGAAGTCAGCCGGTCACCAGTCTTTCTTCGTAGCTATCCCTGGGTGCTCTCACCCCTCCACCCTCATCGGCCACAGACGTCACTCATCTCCCTTGCTTGGACAGAGGGGAAAGGACTGTGGCGTCAGGTGTGAGAGTCGCTATGCTGTCCAGAGGGCAGAGGGTGGACCGGGCCCCGCAGTGTGTGCCGACATGGACTCGGGCCTCCTCAGAAGAAAGGGTGCCCACACGTGTCAGTCGCTCTCTAGCCTGAGGAGTTAAAGCTAGGAGCAGAGTTGTTCAAGCAAATGTCAGAAGACACTCGCTTCTAAAGCATGGGAGGCCATATAGAGCTCTTTACCAGATCCAATGGCCATGTTATTCCCGGGGGGAGGAGGCTGGTTGGTGGTGCAGTGAGTCCTCTCGCGACTGACCACTGCACGGGCAGCCACTCCATGGGACAAGGATGGCCTGGGGAGCCCCCAGGAGCAGTTCTACCCTGCTTTGTAGAATTGCTCGGAGTTGGTATCGACTCCATGAAAATTAACTCCCCCCCAAGAATGTTCATGGGAAAATTCCATGTTCTGTAGAATTGCTCGGAGTTGGTATCGACTCCATGAAAATTAACTCCCCCCCAAGAATGTTCATGGGAAAATTCCATGTTCTTCTCAGTACATTTCCCTGTGCACCTTTTGAAGCACCCCCTCCCCATGTCTGTGTCTGCGATGGACTGTGGGATAGCTACTAGCTGCCGTATTCATTAGAATTCGAAGCGAGCCAGTGAGAAAGCCCTTGTATTCCCGGTATTCATGTCTTCCTTCCCCTCTTGTTCTTCCTAGGCTTGTCTTCTGCGAAGCGGAAGTTTGCCGATTCCTTGAATGAATTTAAATTTCAGTGCATAGGAGATGCTGAAACGGATGATGAAATGTGCATAGGTAAGTCCTCCCCGACCCCGGGATGAGCCCATTTTTCACTGCAGCTCTCCACGTCATCGTGACAGGCCCGTCCTCCTGGGAAAGGAAGTGGCCGAGGTGAGTAGAGAAAGCTGTGCCCAGGAGCCCCAGGACACTCAGCGGCCTGGTGTACTCTAGGCTCCTCCCCTGGGCCCCGCAGTTCCTGAATCACGCACTGGCATGGGGCACTGTCCTATCTGCCTATAGTGTGATACTTCCGGCTAGGCTTGTAGCCCTTGCTCTTATAGTTCCACGCCCCACCACCAACACACACACACACACACTCTGAGAATGTGGTGCACAAGCATAATTCAGGAGTGATGGATTTAGTCCTGATGATGACTGATAGGCTAAGGTAAGAAAAGTTCACTCATATTCTGTTTGGCCCTTGATTTAATATATATACATCATATATATGTGTGTGTGTATTATATCAGCTTAATGTATGTGAAGTTCTAGCTTCCTGGCTTCTTTGAAGACCAAGGTTCCCATCCTCTGTCCTGGCAGCTACTGGCTGGAGCTGTGTAACTGGGCTTTGGTCCCAGCTTGCTGTGGTCCCCACCTCTCCCTTTTATCTGCTCTCTAAGGGTGGGGCCACCATTTTCAGCCAGGTTGGTGTTGCTCCCCTTCCTCCCCACCACCTGCCTATACTCTTAGCTAACCCTGAGCTCAGAGTGTTTTCAAAGTCAAGACTGGTCCTGATCATTAGCCCCCAGTGCTTCTTACCTGGGCAGCTTGGCTGACTCCATCATGGGGCCAGAATTGAGAGTGATGATGACAGGGGTCTGGAGATGAGCAAAGGCAGGTAGGAGACAGCCCAGAGCAGGGAGGATGCTTTAGTGCACGATTCCTGGGGGTCTGGATTGTCTTTGGAGGTCATTGTGGTGATGGGGACCCTGCACCTCTGCCCACAGTGCTCCAAGTTGCCTTCTGTTGATAAAGCAGCTTGGGGACGCTGAGTGCAGGGACCCAGAGAGGATTCGCAGACGGGGCTGGTGATGCCAGCAGCACTGTTTGTTCAGACCTGGTGCCAAAGAACAGGTTGGGCTCTGCGGCAGTCCTACAACAACAGTTGCAGAGGTCAGGTCCTGGGCAGGAAATCCTTCAGCTCCTGAACGGAACTCTGCCCCATCCAGCCTGAGTGCTGGGAGCCCGCCAGCCACTTGGCGGGGAGGCCCTGGTTCCTCTCAGGGGCGGGCAGGCCTTCTCCTTGAAGAGCGTCTTCCCCAAGCAGCGTGTCAGGCAGGGCTTATCTCTCCTTGGTGGTCATGATGCAAGGCCCTTAAGGGGTCTTTGGGACGCACTGGGCACTCAACTTCAGCATGCACCAAGGGTTCAGCTCGAGAATGTCAGATGCAGCTGGGGGACCCCCTGGTCTCTTGTCCCCTCTCCACTTCTCGACTCCCTTCTCTTTTCCAGCACGCTCTCTGCAGGAGTTTGCCACGGTGCTCAGGAATCTGGAAGACGAACGGATTCGCATGGTGAGTCTGTGTGACTGATCTTGCTCTGAGGTGGTGCCGCACGAGGGGGACAAGGGACTCGTCTCAGGGTGCGCCAGTCGAGGCTCTGTCACTTGCGTGGTGGGAGCTCTGAAGCAAGCCTCCTAGTCTTTGGACCCTGGTTTTCCCACTGCTCAAGTGGGCACCCTCATAGCATTTGGAGCCTTTGGTAAATGGGAAAGGATGGACCTGGGTAGTTTTAGAAAGGCATTCTTCTCCTAAAGATTCATTGTTACGGAATATGCACAAGACTTATGACTCAACAGTGGAGCTTTTGAATTATTAAACTCCTGCAGGGTCCCTAGGAGCCCTGGGGGCATAGTGGGTTCAGAGTTGTACTCCTAATCACAGGGACAGCAGTTCGAAACCACCAGCTGCTCTTCAGGAGGAAGAGGAGGCATTCTGCTCCCCTACACCTCGTAGTCTCAGAAACTCCCGGGGTCACTAGGCATTAGAATGGACTTGATGGCAGTGAGGGTGGCTTTGAGGCCTCAGCGAGGGTGAATCACCTGCCATCCCATGAAGTGGGGAAAAGATTGCCCACTAGAGATGAGTCAATAAGTACGAGCAAACCTTGCTTCCTTTACTTTCTGGGTCCTCCAACCCTGAGCCTCAGACCTTTCCTCACGGGACAGGAATGCAGGTGCCCACACGAGAGCTCTGTGAGCAGTAGTCACTGGTCATCCCAAAGCTCCTGGCACAGTGCGGGCGGGGTAGCAGGCACCCATCAAAGCGCCACAAGGTTGGCAGTTCAAAGCCACCAGCTGCCCCATGGGAGAAAGAGCAGGCAGGCTATTTGCTTCCATAAAGATTGACAACCTTGCACATCCTCGCCTTTGTCCTATAGCAGCAGATCTCAACCTGTGGGTCGCAACCCCTTTGGGGGCCGGATGGCCCTTTCATAGGGTTCACCCAATTCATAACAGTAGCCAAACAACAGTTATGAATTAGCAACAAGAATAATGTTATGGTTGGGGGGTCACCACAACACGAGGAACTGCATTAAAAGGTCATGGCCTTAGGAAGGCCACTGCTCTGTAGGGTTTTCTGAGTCAGAACCAACCCAGAGGCCAGTGGGTTTGGGCTCAGTGGTTGCTCAGAGGGCTGGTCCCAGGCAGCACTGCTTTCCAGGTCTGCCGAAAATGCTACCAGTGACATTTCCTTCTCACACTACCGGCTGACACGGAGTGCGCACATCTGCCAAGAGAGCAGCCTTTTCCCTTTCCATTGTCCTAATGGCCCCATGAGGTGCCTGTGTGGCTCCCATTTCCCAGACCGGAAGCCGAGGTTTGCAGAGGGTAAGTGACTTGCCCAAGGTCGCACAGTTAATAAGTGGCACAGCCTGGATTCAAACCCAAGTCAGCGTTATGCGCAAGCCTGTGGGATTTCCCTCCACCTCTGGTGATTGGAAGCCTCTTAGCCCTTGCCCTCTGGTGAGAGGTCAAGAGCCCTATCTCCCTGCTGGCTCACTGCTGGGTGGCAGAAGCAGTCCTGGCAGGCAGCAGGGAGCAAGTACGAGTGTTTGTGCACATACTGATGCCAGAGAAAGAGGATGCTTTGAAGCCTGAGTCTTGGCTGAGTCAGTGTTTGGGGGCATGGGCGGGGGGTGTGGTGAGCTAATCATGATGAATACCCAGCAGACTACTGTGGCCCGCGCTACGGGAACAATAGCTGGATTATTCTTTTCAGCTTGCCTCTGCAATTTTATTATTAATGTCAGTGAAGCCAGTTTCTACCATCTGCTTGGGCATCTGGCCATCTGAGCCCCTTCTCTCCCGCCTCACCCTGGGATAGCTTCATCCGGTCACTGAAGCTCAGCAGAGAAACACCTCTTCTGGGACACCTTCCCTGACTCCACAGGGGTCTGACCATCCTCCTGTTTTCCGTAACCTCTGGGTGCTGCAAACAGTGAACAGGGTTGGCTGTGGACCAAAAGGTTAGGGGTTCCATTTTAGCCAGAGGTGCCTTGCAAGAAAGGTCTGGCAGTTGACTTCTGCCAAGTCACCACTGGACGACTTTAAGGGAGCACACCTGTTTTCTGGCACACATGAGGGCGCCAAGAGTCACAGTCGACCGGGTGTCAACTGGTTTGATTCTGTTTTGTGAATATGCAGTTCCCGTCTCTTGACAGTACCTCCACACTGTGCATGTACCTTGTACATCTGGATCATCTCTGAGCATGTCTGTGTTCGTGCTCCTTGCATCTACCAGAGTGCTCAGAGCCAAGCAGATACCATGTAGCCACAGAAGAACCATAGATGTAGAAGGGCCCTTTGCATCACCATCTGTAGACTGCCTTCCGACAGATGGGAGATCTGAGGCCATCTCAAGGCTGAGAGCATGTAGTAATTGTAGGGCTGGGGCAAGGGCTTGGAGGTCCCGATGCCCAGGGAGCAGCTGAATGCCTTTGTATATTGAGGGGCCACTCAGGGCCTGTT
The DNA here is from genome assembly GCA_004026705.1 of Nesogale talazaci. Taxonomy (NCBI): domain Eukaryota; kingdom Metazoa; phylum Chordata; class Mammalia; order Afrosoricida; family Tenrecidae; genus Nesogale; species Nesogale talazaci. The sequence goes on from PVJH01006916.1 coordinate 43,764, forward strand.
TCGCAACCCCAGATACCCATCAGAATAACTGGGGGAGCAAGGAGGGGTTACCGAATATTGAAGTCTGAGAAAAGGCCAGAGGTTGCGATTTAGAGGTCTGGAGTAGGCAGTGGGCTTGGAAGTTTTGAAGTGCTCTTGTGTGATTCAGGTTGAGTACCATGAAGTTTGGGGGCTTAACACCCATTATGAACTTCAGGTTAAGTGACTTGCAACCATAAAGCAAAAGACATAAACACACGAACCATTTTGATGCATCATCAGAAAAAAAAATTAAGTTCTAACACTAGTGTTAAAAAAGGGGGAACCGATTATAAGCATCTACGTATAACCTCCTCCCTGGGGGACGGGCAACAGAAAAGTGGGTGAAGAGAGACATCAGATAGTGTAAGACATGATGAAATAACAGTAATTTATAAATTATCAAGGATTCATGAGGGAGGGCCAGTGGGAAGGGAGGGGAAAATGAGCTGATGCCAAGGGCTCTAGTAGAAGGTAAATGTTTTGAGAATGATGATGGCAACAAACGTACAAATGTGCTTGACACGATGGATGTATTGTATGGATTGTGATAAGAGTTGTCCGAGCTCCCCCCACCCCCTACCATAAAAAAGGGGGGGAAAAGATGTAAATACTGACAAAATATATGTATATATTGTGAGTAGAGCTGTATGAGCCCCTAGTAAAATGATTAAAAAAAGAAACATTTCAATTCGATGCATACGGTTTACTGAGGCTACTTTCTCCAATGTGGACAGCTGATGCTGCTCTCAGTCTGGAAGCTCCACTCAAACCTGTTCTCTCTGGGTGATGCGGCTGGCATTGGAAATGTCAGTGATACAGCAACCTGCAGGCCGCCACAGCATGACACACGGACAGACAGTGGCACAGGACTGGGCAGTGTTTCCCTCTGTCTTGCCCGGGGTGGGTCTCTGTGGGCTGGAGCCAACTTGATGGTGCTTGAAGACAACAACAACATCACTGTTAACATATGTTGACCTGAAATAAACCCACCAGCCCTCTGCCCCTGAGTCCATCTGACCCTTTAGGATAGAGCACAGGAGCTCCACTGGGCCTCCAAGGCTGTACCTCCCTGGGATCAGGCCCCATCATCTTTCTCCTGTGTTTCTGAAATATTCGAAAGCAAGCTCTCCGCCATAGAGACACTGCGGACCCATAGCCACCAGCGCGTAGCCACTCTCCCCAGAGCTCCGTCTCTGAAACACGTGCTCTCAAATGGGAAGCAACCTGGAAACCTGCAACCTTCTGCCCCTCACACTGCCCACCCCGTCCGTCCCTCCCTTGGGAACCCTGACACTCCTGCTGAACTCAGTGGGGTGGGCACACGGCTTAGAAATGGCTGCTTCGTTGCCTTGAGATGCCTGAAGTAACTGGTGGAGGGAAGAGAGAACAGCGAATGACTTGAGAGTCTGTGGAGGACTGTACTGCCTCGGAAGCAAACCCTTCCAGCTGGAGCAATCCTCCCCACTCGTTTTGCATATGAGGAAATTAGGCCCCAGGGAGGTTGAATATTCTGTCGGTGGCCACACAGTTGGCAGCTGATCAAGAAACCTATTAGTTGACCTAATGAGTGAGTGAACAACACCGGGGTGCCCCATTGCCTTAGCACGCCCCTTGGTGTTCGCGGGCACAGAGCTGTAAGGGATTGTGAGGGAGAGACTGCTGCTGGCCAGGGTGTTTGACGGGGACCTTGGGAGTGGCTGGGAGAAGCCTCTTTTCATTATATCGGTGGCCAGGGGAGGCCTCTGGGGGGTGCCTGCACAGCTGTAGTGTCGCAACAGGAACCAGAGCAGAGCACAGAGCCTCTGAGGCACAGGCCTGGAACTGGAGAGACTGTGGGAAGGAGCACTGGGAGAATTCAGGCAGAACCCACCACCCCCCTCCCCAAGTCCAGACCTGGAGGACAGTACAAAATCGCACTGAGAAGGCTGCATTGCCACAGAATGGTCCGACATGCTTTACTTCTGACTGTATGTGACCCAGGCTCAGGCCTGATCCACTTGACGCATACCTTGGTGGGATGAGCCCAGACACTCGGAACGTCCAACCCCAGCTCCTCTCCGCTTTCCCAGGTTGGCACCATGTGTTCAGTTCCTCACTCCCCCCTGGTCATGCCACCCTGGAGGGACGCATAGCAGGACTCAGTGGACGTGCGAGGAGTTCAAGTCTTGTGAGCAATGTATACCAGGGGGTACCCCTCCCCCCCAAAAGAAACAAAAGCAAAAAAATGAAAAAAAAAAAAAAAAAGCTTCGTTGGGCTGAGTTTTTGTAGTACACATTTTCCCACTCGGCGAACATCAAGCAACACACCGTCTTGATGCCTGGGAAGGTTCTCTGTGATCACAGTGAATTTTTCATAAAAGCAGCTTCATGGAGCAGTTTGCTCCAACTTTTTTTTTTGCGATGAACAATGTAAGAAGAGAATTGCATTCGGCTATGAAATTTTGTTTCCTGCTGAGGGAAAATGTCCCTGAAACCACTTAGAAGGACAGTGCTGCGGGAAAACTCAAGCATCCGAGTGGTTTTCTCTTCTCTCTCTCTCTTTTTTTACCGACGGACCAGTTTTATTTGTTATGTACAGAGACCAGCCACGTGCCAGCTAGCCCAGCTTGGTGGCCAGTGGTTTGGCCATGGCCTTTTCCAGCTTGGAAATTCGGGCCACTGACTTGGGGCCCAGCACATTGCCACGCCAGTGGCGGTGGATCTCGTCAAACCTGTCGTTATAGTTGGTCCTGATGGCTTCTACTACCTTAGCCAAGGCTCCTTTGTTTTTCGAGTTCATCTGCGTGAAGGCGAGTGGTGTAGTCTTCCTGTGCACCAGGCGCCCCAGCTGGGCCTTGCTCTTGATGACGCAGTAAGGGACCCCCATTTTACGACACAGGGCCAGCAGGAAGACCACCAGGTCAATGGAGCCACGTAGTGCGCGATCACCACCAGCTGTGCCTTCTTGTTCTCCACCAGAGTGGTCACCGTGTTGACCCCCGCTTGCAGGACAGGCCACCTCTTGGTGGGGACGTCCCCTTTGCCGGCAGCCTTCTTCTTGGCCCAGGCCCTCAGCCTCTGCTTTTCCTGCTTCGTCTCCGGCCGGTACTTGTGCGCCCGCTTCAGCAGCTGGGTGGCTGTCTGCCGGTCCAGGGTCTGAGTAAACTGGTTGATGGTGGGCGGCACCTTCAGCCGCTTGTACAGGATGGTGCGCAGGCGCTCAGCCATATGTAGTGTGGCTTTTGGACTAAGCGGGTGAGGTCCCTCTTGGGCTGGATGTCCTGGCTGATGCCGAAGTTCTTGGGCTGTTTCTTGAACAGGGGTTCACCACTTTCTTGGCCTCCTGCTGCTTCACTATGGCCGGTGCCGGGCCACTTTCTTGCCCTTGGTCTTCTTTCCTTTTGGCATCTTGGCTGGCTGGGTGAGAGAGCGATTTTCTCTTTCCAAAACAGGTGAAATGCCGATTCACGACAGACCTCCTTCTGGATGTCTGTCAACTTCCTGAACGGATGAAAATTTCAACTCGTAGTACATTTATATTTTGTTCCCCCAGGTCAGACTGTAAGTGTGCGACAAAAAAGGCTTGATTTGTGGCAGACGGGGGACTGCTTTTACCACCACAGCAATGCACCTACTCACCCAGTCATCTGAGTGCACCAGTTTTTGACAGAAAAAAGCATGCCTCTCTTGCTCCATGCACCTGGACTCACTCCGGGCGGCTTCTTTTTGTTTCCACGAATGGGGAGGGACTTGAAAGGACAGCAATGTGATGAAGCAGAAGAGGGAAGGAGAAAAACAAGGGAGGTGATGTCAGCCATCCAAACAGACGAGTTTGAAAAATATTTCCAAGAATGGAATCGCAGATTGGATAAATGTATATTTAGTGTAATGAAAAATACTTCGAAGGTGATCAGGTTGTTGTGTAAAAAACTTTAAGTACATGGCTTTGGGGGCAGGGGAGGTCCATTTTTTTGAGCCTTGTATACACACACACACACACACACACACACAGCCTTGGTTGCACAATTCTCACCCACCCCTCCCTGTTGTTTCTCTCCAGATTGAGAATGCCAGCGAGGTGCTCATTACTCCTTTGGAGAAATTTCGAAAGGAGCAAATCGGGGCTGCCAAGGTAAGACGTCCACAAGCCGGCATTGGTGGCTCTCCGGGTGGGAGTGGGGAAAGGGTGGCCATGAGCCCAGTGCCTTCCGTGAAGCTTCTGGGGTAGAGTCGCCTCCAGCCCGGGGCCTGTGTGTTTCCTAGGAATTGACCTTAGAACAAGGTGAGTCACTCTGTGCTAATTTCCAGAATCCCCCAGAGGAGGGACCCTGGCCTTCCCTGTGTGCTCCGGCAAGTTTTCAAGAGAGAGCTGATTTCTGTGAAATTCCCAGGTGTTATAAATGTGTTGGAAAAAAAGATACCTGCCTCAGCCTGGGGCATTCAAAGGAATGACAGTACATCCACCCCAGACTGCCTCCCGGTTTCAGCACTGCTGGCCTAAGGCCTGGGGCTCACGGGGGTCATCCCAGACCTAGAGGGACTGTAACCACAATGCGGGCCAAGGCTGGCCTGTTGTGAAAATTCCCTTGTGAGAGGGGAGAAGTGCATGTGCTCTGCAGAGCCTCCCTGCCTTGTTCTAGGTAAATTGCTGGGAAACCTCAGCCAGGCTGACCTCTGGCACAGCCCCTCTCAGGGAAGGTGTTTTCCTAGAAGTCTTTCACAGCAAAAGAATTTTCGATTTTCAAGACTCAGGTTTTCTCACAAGTGTGAGGCCAATTTAGCCGTATTCGTTTGCGCCACCTGCAAGGGACTGGGGGCATCATCACCACCCTCTTTTCTGTAGACAATGCAAATTTTTACACACACTCTTCACTTTACACTCCCCATAGTAAGAGTCTGCCACCCGACTACCTGACATGTTAAGGCTGGATGTCCCACAGTAAGGATTGCTGAGGGTGTGTGTGTGTGTGTGTGTGTGTGTGTGTGTGTGTGTCCAGTGCTGTCTGTGATGGATGAAGGTATGTGTTACCTTGGCTGGGTCGTGCTTCTCGCTGGCTTGGCAGTTAGGTCACAGTGTGGGCATTGTCCATTGCCACCTAACAGTCTGGTCTCTGGACCCCAGCGAGGTGGATACGTGAGAATTGGGTGCACCCAGCTGCGAATCGGCTTGGCGGAAGTGCCTGTGCAGGGTAAAGGGCTAGCTGACATGTATAGAGTGGGGGCGGGCTCTCCCAACCAAGTGCATTTGTATTCAGGAGCTAGGTGAGATTGGGACCCAGAAAGATGAGGCTTCCTTCGGTGGGACGGTGGTCCATCATTAAAAGGAGAGACTGTAGTGAAGACTGTCTCCCATCTAGACTGTTTGCATGTGCAAGTGACAGTCTACATTTGCAAAGGGATAAGAGCTTACTGGTTTTACAGCAAAGCGATGATCCAGCAAATTCTTCAGTTGATGCACGCCCCCTGCTTTCTCATTCAGAGACCATAGACCAGTGGCATCTGAAGATGACAGGGAGGAGTTTTGTGAGAGCAGAAGAGAGGGCTTACTTCCTACTTCTTGAGTCATTTTCCAGGAGCCACTTGCCCTTCCCCGGGCAAGTGCCTTTCCGCACAGCCCTGGGGCTTACCCTGAAGAAGGAACAGGAGACCAAGGGCTCGCTCCTTGACTTTAGCGTCAGTCATCCTAAAGACAAGCTGGTTTCTTCTGGAAAATGGACTGTAGGTAGTGAAGCATGAAGGAAATTAATAAAAGTAAAGGGATGTAAATAAAAGTCACCCAAATGTGTATCCTCTGATAGAGAGTTGATCCCGTCATTCTCCTTCAAGAATGACTGGGATGCTCTCTCAGTGTGCATCTTGTCTTTTCAGTGTGCACATTCTTTGCCCACCCTCTCATAATTCATATCTCATAATTGCTCTGTTGTGCCAGTAAGTCTGTCCCAACTTATGCCAACTCTAGGACAGAATAGAACTAATTGCTTCTCAGGGTTTCCAGGCTGTCATCTTGAAGGAGTCTTGATGTAGTTGTCCGTTAGGTGCTGGGCTGCTGCCTAGAAGCTTGGCAGTTCAAACCCCAAAGCTGCTCTCACAGAGAAAGCTGAGGCCGTCTGCTTCCAGAAAGCTTGATAGCCCTTTACCATCTGGGAAACCTGAGATGGACTTGTCAGGGATCTAATTCGACTGGATCCATAGTCAACATTCATCGAAGCAGCAATTGAGAAATCAGATGATATGTCTTTCGTTGGGTCCATCTGCTACACAAGACAAAGTGCTAAAGAGCCAAGATGATTAAGGTGTGCCTGAGCAATCTGTGGTCTTTCCAGCTGCCTCATGTGCACGTGAAAGCTGGAGCGTGAACAGGACAAAAGCATCGGTGCAAGGGAATGACGGTGTTGGGCAAGAGCGAGACCACACTGTGAACCGCTAGACGAACAAACACATCTGTCTTGAAGGAAGCCCAGCTAGAATGCTCCTTAGATGCATGGGCGGTGAGACTGCGTCATCTACTTTGGACACATTATTAGGTGACACCAGTTCCTGGAGGACATTATGCTTGGTGAAGTTAGAAGTCAGCAAAAAAGAGGAAAAACTGTCCGTGAAATGCATGGATACAGTGACTGCAAAAGTAGTCTCCAAGAAAGAACAATTCTGAGGCCAGCATAGGACCCAGAAATACTTACTTTTGTTGGGCTGGGGGTTGCTCTGACCTGGGACTGCCTGGACAGCACCTTACAACAACCACAACCAGACTGGGTGGCAGTGGTGGTTTGGGTTCCATCTTTATATGAATAGAACTCTCAGTCTTTCTTGGGTAGCCTCTGGGTGGCTTTGAACCACAAACCTTAACCTTTTGGCTTGTAGCCTAGTGCTTACCCATTATGCAACCCATTGAAAACTGGAAAAAACAAAACAGAACACAGTCCATCCAGGAGGTCAAGCCGAGTCTGACTCACGGTGTCTCTGTGGAAGAAAGTGGAACTTCCTTTCTTCTAATTCTTCACGGCAGCAGAGTGTCACATCTCTCCCTAAGAGCAGGTGGTGAGTACCAGCAGCAAAGCACTTTAACCACTGCGCCACCAGTGCACATTTATTATTCTGTGTATGTCATAGTATGTCCATTTAAGGGAAAACAAGGCAGAAACCACAAGCTCCCTCCTCGGAGACCCAGAGGCTCAGTTTCAAGAATGTGTAAGAGCCGGCGAGAGCTCTTCAGCTATTGTTGGCTGCAGCTGAGTGGAGACTTCTGAACTCTCCCCGTGGGATGATAAAATGGCCTTTTCCTCCTCCACTTTCTGGTGCTGCTGGGGTTGCGATGACAACCTGTTGCTCCTCGAAAGAAGCACAAGTCCAGCCTGCTTGCTGTGGAGGCTGCCGGGCAGCAGGGCGCGGGAGTGTCGGCGCGCACACGGTGGCGCCGGTGGATCCAGCTGTGGCCGTGGGCCGGAGCCAGGCCTTGATTAGAGGTGGATGGAGTTGCTGCTTGCCTCTGCGACCGAGGGGCCCGGGAGCTCTTGACTGTGACGGAAGCAGAGTCGTGCCCGAGAGTGGGCTCGGAACTCCGTGGCTGGACTCCAGCTCCCACGCCGGCCGCTTGTGTCAACTCGGAGAGGTTTCCATGCCTGTTTCCTGATCTCTGAAATTTGATATCAAAAGTGCTTACTTCATAGAGCTATTAGATGAAGAAATGAGTGGACTCATAGAAAGTACTCCGGACGCTCAGTGCCTGTCATTTGATGTTAGCTGTTGTAATGCGCTTCTTGAGTTCAGCAGTAAACATAAAGCATTATGTAAGCGCCTGCTCTGTGCTAGCACTGCGTCCTGCAGTGATAGACACGGAGAGCAAGTGCAGCCTCACGTTCAGTGCTCCTGAGGTGGCCAGGAGAAAGACATCAGACAAAGAGATGGGAATGAAGTGACCATTTCAGATTGTGGAAGCTTTTTAAAAGGGTTCTATGTGTTAGGCACAGAAAATGAATCATGTTCTAATAAAGAAGAAGTAGGCATATATGTATATGAAGATGGCATTGTCGTCACCCTCACTGTCTTCATCACTATCATTAAAATTGTCACCACCACCATGGTTATCATCATTTACCACAAGGACCACCACCACCACCATCATTAACCTTGTCACTGTGTCATCTTTATTATCCCCAATGACCAGTATCACCTCCACCAGCCCCACTCCCATCACTGATAGTTATTGAGTACTTTCCCTGCACCCAGCACTCTGCAAAGCACTGTACAGTGATTTGTTTTCTTTGTAATCCTAAAAAGTCCCTGAGATGGGTGTGCTTAAGTCTCTTATGTTAGGAAATCCTTGAACTGAAAGAGGAAGCCCCTGTTTCTTTAGAGAAGAAGAGACTGATGTCTGGAAGCGGGCAGTGGTTTGTGTGTGGTCACCCTCATGACGGGAGACGGTCCAGAATATGAACTCTGTGTCCCACTATCCATTTAGCCACCCCGTAATGGGCTCCTGAAAATCAGTGCCCTCAAGTCCGATCTGAGAGTCCATCTTCCCCGTAGGCTTTCCAAGGCTGCAAGACCGATTGCCACATCTTTCCTCAAATGGACAGCTGGTGGCTTCAAACCAGCAAACCTTAGCAGCCGCGTGCTTTCCATACTGCACCACTCTGACTCCGTGAGTGGGATTTCTGGAAGTGCATCCTGAGTCACTCTGAGTAACGCCAGCCTTATTCCTCATGGGATGTTGCTGCTGCCTCTCTGAGAACAGACGCTGTCCTCATGAATGCGTGTCATGGAACATGGAGGCTGCAGTTGCCAGAAGGTCACAGACCGTGACTCATGTTCCTTGGCCTTTTCTCACCTCTGACCAGTGAACGGCCTCAGCAGGCGGGATGCCCTTGTTGGGGTTGCGATAAGGCTGATGGGAATGGGTATGCGAGCCGTCATTGTGGTGAATGGTATTGTTAGATGCTTTGGGGTTGGTTCTGACAGCGGCCCTGCCCACCACAGAAGGAAACACTGCCCTGTCGTGTCCCAGGCTCACGATTGTTGCATTCCAGCCCACTCTGCGAGTCCATCTCACTCAGGATCTTCCTCTTGTACACGGACCCTACCGTACTGCACAGAACGGGATGTCCTTCTCCAGAGACTGCCACTTCTTAGTAACATATGTCAAGTACGTGAGACAAAAGCCTTGCCGTCCTTGTTTTTAAGGAGCCTTCTTTTAATAGTCTTCACCAACACCGGCATTCAAGTTCATCCATTTTTTTGCAGTTGTATCCGTTTTTCTGCAGTCGTTCTTTCTTGTTGTCTGGCGATTGAAACTCCCCTGGCTCGGGTCAGGCTCACTGTAGTCCTTGACGTCCTTGCTCTTTTCCACTTTAAAGAAGTCCTGTGCAGCGGACTTCCCTGGTGCAGTATCGATTTCATCATTCGATGGCCCGACTGCTGCTTCAGCGAGTGCTGGCTGTGAATCCAAGCAAGATGGCATCTGTGACAACTTCCCTCTTTTCTGTTTATCATAGTGCTGTGGATTGGTCGAATCGTGAGGATTTTCGTCCTCTTTGCCTTGAGTTGTAATCCGTGCCGAGGGCTGGATTCTTTGGTTTTCACCAGGAAGTGCTTCAAGTCCTCTTGTCTTTAGGCATGCAAGATTGGGTCATCTGCATATTTCAGGTGGATTTCAAATCAAACGTGTATCAAGGCTATATCTTTTCACTCTATTTACTGAATCTGTATGCTGAGCAAATCATCCAAGAAGCTAGACTATACAAAGAAGACTTTGGTCTTGAGTGCTTAATACCCATCTGTCCTTGAGATGTCCTTGAAATCCAGAGAGGTTGTACTCTGGGTTGTATTTAGCCCTCTTGGACTCGTTTTTATTTTCATCAGCTTCAACCTGAACTTGCATGTAATTAAATGATGGTCTGTTCTTCAGTCAGCTTCTGCCATGTCTCTGCTGGTAATATCGAACACCTCTATTGTCACTTCGCAGAGACGTAGTTGGTTTGATTCCTGTATGTTGCACTTGGCACTAAAACCTCGCGATGGTGGGTGACCCGCTGGCCTTTGAAATACTGGTGGCATCGCTTCCAGCCTCATAGCAACATGCAAGCCACCAACACGGGACAAACCGACACACAAGTGGTAGGATTGGAGTTGATGCCGCTGCTATCAAGAAAAAGGGTGGTTTGGATCAAGTGTTTGAAGGAGCGGTCGCTTCTCAGGGAACTCTGGTGGCACCGGGGTAGGTCCTTGGCTGCTAACGGTGATAGGTGTCGGTCGTTCAAACCCACCAGGCACTCTGTGCAAGCAAGATGAAGCTTGTGCGTCTGTCAAGATGGATATCCTCAGAGACTGTCGGCGACAGCTTTCCTCTTGCCCTGTGGCGTTGCTTTCAATCAGAACCCACCCGGCAGCGATGGCTTCATGTCTCCTCAGGCTTCTCCTTCTTTGTTTCTGCACATTTAATAGTTGTTAAAAATGTCTTTTAGGTAACAATTCAGGCTCTTTAGAAACAAATACATTTCTGCTAGCATGGGTATGAGCTCATTCTGCTGACCCGGCAGCTTTCTCTCTTCATGGAGGTCTGGTACTATGGGGAGCTTGTCTGGGGTCCAGGTGCCCATTTCTTGGCAGTTCTTCTCTAAGTTAAACCCAGAGAACTCAGGAGCCAACTGTCATGTGCTCTTGTCCCAGTCTACAAGGCTCCACTCTGCCCTTTGATGTACTCGGCAGGGCTTCACCCCCCTCTGCCTTCCCCAGGGAGCTTCTGCTGAGCCGCTCTCTCTGAGTCTCTGTGTCCACGCTGTATATTTCTCCTGTCGCTCTCACACCTTCACACAACGCTGTCCGCTAGTGCCCGGTAGATTTCCTGCCTCCTCCTACTCGAGCAGCCCTGCCAGGAGAGGAGGAACCACTTCTGTTTCGTCTTCCTGTTGCCCGAAGTGGGATGTCACACAAAGCCGTTCAAGGTAGGGGGTCTCGCCGCCAGGACAGTGGTTTGAACCCTACAGCTGCTCTCTGGGACAAAGATGAGGCTGGCTGCTCCTGTCAAGATTTTGTCATTTTGGAAACTCTACCGAGGGTCCCTATCAGTTCAAACCGATTTGACAGCAGCAGGGTGGGTGTGGGGTGACGAGTGGAGTCTCACCCACCCTGGGACTGCTCCCTCACTGTCTGCTGAGTGGAGGAGGGCATGCCCCGGGAGCTTCCGCGTCTGGCCAGGGAGTTCTCTTTCCATCGTCCTCTTCTTTGTTCTCTCTTAATGTTGGAGTGGTAGGACGGGTCCCCGCTGGGTGTTCTGGCATCAGAAGCAGAAGTGGTGCATGTGAGTATTACACAGACGCTGCTTGTTGGGCTGTGCAGCGTGCTCCCCCAGCCCTGCCCCCCGTCTCCCTTGAAATGAGGAAGGTCGAGGCTCTGTCTGGTTGGTCAGTGTCAAGACTGGTTGGGAGCACGCGCTCTGCAGACACATGGTCCTGGGCTCCTGTCGCAGCTCTGTCACTCTCTGCCTCCCCAGACCTCAGTTGTCTCATCCATATGGAAGCTCAAAAAAGAAACTAAGTCCATGACACGATGGAGGGTGCGGGTTGTTGTGATTATGTCATCATATCATATCATTATGTTATTAGGAGTTGGTTTCGACTCAGAGTGACCATATGCATAAAACAAGGAAATACCACTGGGTGGGCCCTGTGCCTCCTCATAGCCGTTCTGTTTGAGCCCAGAGGGGGAGCCACCGTGTCACTCTACTTGGCCCTCTTCTTCGACGCCCGGCTGCTTTGCCAAGAGCGAGGTCCTTTCAAGGGATGGGTCCTACAGAGAACATGTCCAAGCCACACCGCCCTGGCTCCAGACCAGCATTCTTTCTGTGTTACTTCTAAGATCCACCTACCTGCTTGCTCTTTTGGCCAACTCACATGTATCAATTTCTCTTCAGCCTCCCATATTCCGTGACCCACTGTCACGTGCACACGAGGCCATTGAAAACAGCCTGGCTTGGGCCAGGGGCACCTGCGTCCTCGCCGTGGCATCCTAGCCCTTCAACACACGAAGAGAGGACGTGTGCAGCAGATCCACCCAGCGCGGTGCCTTGTTCGCCTTCTTGACTGCTCCTGCTGGGAGCGCTGGTTTCGGATCCAAGGCAGACGAAGCCCCTGGCTGCTTCCGTTCTGTTTCTCGCGATGCTACCTGTTATTGGGCCTGTGAGGATTTTGGTTTTCTTTACATCGAGTTGTAACCCACGCTCAAGACTGCAATCCTGGATCTGAGTCAGCAAGTGCTTTCGATCATTTTAGGTACAATTAGCATAATTATTATGACGAAACCGCTTTCCATTTCAAAAGGCAATCCTATAAGAATTTCTCGGATGGAAGGAAAAACTGCATATTATTCTAGTGCCTCAATACATTTCTAAATAGTAATTGTAATGCTTTAATTCACATGTATTTGTGCATATTCGCTTATATTCCCATCTCAATCTTGGTCCACATACTGGCACTTTAAGGAGTTCTGATAGCAAAGGGTCACATTAGAAGCTTCTAGGTAGACTGGGAGAAAAATGTGGAGCAAAATCATATAGGCGGCTAGGCTTCCTGAGAAGAGACTTACGGAATCCCTTAAACTATGGTCCTTGGTTCCCCTTTGGTTCTGGAATGGAACTTCCCAATGTATTAGAATAACCAAGGCTTTAAGGATAAGGGCCGTGTCACCCAAGGACACAGGTCAGAGGGCCATGAGAGCAGGCAGGCTAGATGCGGCAACGTGGGGAGGAAGTGGAATCAGTGATACCCGGTGAAGGGCACTGCAGTGGAGGAGGAGGAAGGAACCGCAAAACATGACCACACTGTCGAATGCCAGCCTAGGGACCTGGTCTTCGAGCCTTCATGTCATTCACAATGGAGTTTTTAGCATATTGGGAACAATCAAACAGTTACCCAGGTGTGTGTGGGGGGGAGAGAGAGAGAGAGACAGATGGAGACATGGCGGGGAGAGGTGGAGCAAAGGGAGCCCTGGTAATACTCTGGTTAAATGTTCAGCTGCTAACCAGCCCCCACTCTGGGGAAAAGGTCTCGTGATCGGCTCCTGTCACGATGAGAGCCAGCCCTCCCCATCACAGAGCACGTTTGCGAATCTGAACAGACGTGGTGGCACTCGATGGGGACACAGTATCCACCTTTACATCATACCTTCAGGACTTTCCATTTCGTCAGGGACAGTTTTCCACACGGCCTTTCCAATTCCGTTTGCTACAGACCCCACACCTGAAGGGTCTCCAACCCTGCCCTTGGGCAGCGACGCAGCTCCCGTTGTCTGGGTTCCAGGGGACGTGTTGTGCAGCGCCCTCTCCTTCCTTTTGGCGTTCCCCAGATGTCGTGTGACTGTGCAATGAGGTTCTTAGGGCTGCCCATGGAGAGGAGCTTTTTGAGTGCTCCTAACCCTGAATCTAGCCTTGCTTCAGGTTTGGGTAATTACAGCCACATGTTAGCTATATAAATACCCCTTTCTTCCCTTGACTTTGAGATAGCCTTTTGTGTTAGAAAGTGGAAAATGTGTGCTTTCACCCCTGAAGTTCTTAGAAGGTAGACCCCAGGCATTGCTACTAATTTCCGATAACAGCGTGGTGCCCCATAATAGGCAATGGAGCCTCCCTCCTTCCCCAGCATGTTGTGGCTGGTCACATGGTGCCATGGGCATGGCGTGAAGTGCAGGAGCCGGCCCGTCTGCTGCCATGGGTTGGTGGGGATACCTCTGTGGCCGCCAGGCTGAGCAGACGGCAGCAGGTTCTATTCTTGCAGGGTTTTACTCTCGCTCTTTTCCCTGCCCTCCCCCTCAGTCTCTTTTCTCTTTTCACAGGAAGCCAAAAAGAAGTATGACAAAGAGACAGAGAAGTATTGTGGCATCTTAGAAAAACATTTGAATTTGTCTTCCAAGAAGAAAGAATCTCAGCTCCAGGAGGTAAGACGCTTTGTAGACTCCGGGCCTACAAAGGAGAAGAATGGGTCCTTCTGCTCCTGGAGAGAGTCACACAGTCTTGTAAGCTCCCAGGGACCCTTCTGCCCTGCCATCGGCTCTGTGGCAGTGAGTTTGGGGTGGGGTGGTGGCATGTTGTATTAGTCTGGGTAGACTAGAGGAACAAATTTCATGCACATGCATATGATATAAGGAAAGGGTTTATATACAAAAGGAATGTGACACTGAGAAAGCATCCCAACCCAGTTCAATTCAAAGTCATAAGTCCGATATTAGCCCATGTGCCCGATACCAGTTTATAATGTCTCCTTCTGACTCATGAAGTCCCAGGTCAGTGGGTGCCGAGTCCTGGTGCTGGCAGGGGTCTCCCCATGGCTCCTCGCTTTCCAGGGCTTAGGGTCCATCAACAGCATCCAGTGGTGGCAAAGCAACTCATCACTGGCAGGGGCCCCCAAGTGACCTCTCCAGTTTTAGAGGTCTGGCTCCATCAGGGCCAAACTGTGTGGCTTCTCCGACTCCTCAGATGCAGCCATGTTGTCTTGTCCATGATTAATCGTCTCTGAGACTAACTCCCAACAACTGGGGAGATAGCTTCTCATCTCCACGAGGGAAATATCGCGAGATTTCCCAGACGTCTCAGGAGAAAGCCATGCCCACACAGAGGCCTCATTGGCTACTCAATGACTATCTCCAGATTAACAGGCTAGACTCCACCCCTACATCTCAGTCATGAAATTAACATAAGCACATGACCGCCACACATGTGCTGCATGCTCTCTGGGTTGGCAGACCCCTGGTAGGCCCCTCAGTCCATGGCCTGGCCGAGCAGCTCCCCTTTGTGACTGTCCAGCCTGCCGATGACCGAGGAGCACTGTGTTGAGCGAGGCCACCCCCCTCCATGTGCTTCTTCACTTCACAGTGCAGTTCACCGCCCGTTTCGCTCACCTTCACCTCTTGGCCTAATTTCTGCCCGCTGTTACTTTTCCCGTGAATGCCCTGCCTCCTGAGTGTACAGCTGCCGCTCCGGGCATGCTTCTGGCATGTGCTGTGTTTGCGCCTGGTATCAACCACACGCCACCTTCCTTTGCGTTGCCCCCTCACGCTCCGTGTCACCACCCCTCATGGCCTGTGGAGTCCCTGGGTGGCACAGAGGGATAAACAGCGTGGCTTGTCACTCACAGGTCTGATGATGGTTTGCTTCTGAGACAATGAAGCTGCTGCATTCCCCCTGGAGTGCGGCAGGGCCTTTCCCTGGTTGCTGGACGTCACAGGGACCAGCCCTGTGTTGGCAGTGTGTTCCCAGCAGTGCCTCTTCAGACTACCCCCCACCCCCACTCACACGTCTGCGTGAGCCTGGCTGGCCCCTTTCTGAAGTCATGCACTGGGAAAGAAAGGGCCTTCCTGTAGGTATAAAGCTGGGACCTTTTATCTCTTTCAGATCCTCGGAGCTTGAGAGGATCCTGGGGGAGTGGGTTTATGAGAGACCGCGGGGTCTTCCTAGTGAAAACCCATATTTGCATTCCCTGCCATTTTATCAAACTCTTACCCAGGGGTCGGCAAACTCTTCAGACCGAAGAGCCAATCCCGTCCTCCTAACAACGTTAAAATCACTCAAGAGCCTTAAATATGGTTTTGCAAACAAACGAAATCACCGTGATCTGAGATGATTAAGAGAGCCCAGATCCTGGTGTGTTGCCCATCTTCAGTTAGGGATGCGCTTTTCCCTGGGAATTCTTTGCTTTGAGTGGTGACCCTAAGTGTTTGCAGTAGTTCAGTGTGGAACCGCTAGTCCCTCGGTCGGTCGGTCCATCCATCCACCTGTTACGAATGTACACAAGGGGCTCTTCGGACCAGTTCTTGGTCTGGTCCATAGCAGCCACTGAGAACTTGGCATGAGCTCTCGGAAGTGTACACCACGAGCCACTCCTTGACAATCTTGTGCCTGAGGAGGGGACAGGAAACCCACATGGAAGTACTTCCCTGTCACGCATGACTGCGGAATGCATCTTTCCTGGGCTGACATGGGAAGGCCACACCTCATTCTTCCTAGGGACTGGGTGCTCGGGGAGCATCCAGGGTAGGTGGCTTGTCCCTGATGGAAATGTAATTGGGTAGGATCTCCCCTCACGGCTGGTGGTCATTCTGGTAGTGCCCCTTGGCAGTGAGGTGTGCCCGCTCCTTTCCCTTGGAGGAGAGCCTGTGGGGCCGTGGTTCTCAGGGAGCACAGCTGTCACTGGGCCATTGATGCCCACTGGAGTGGATGGAGTGAGCTCCGTGGAGTTCACTTTTCTTCCCCCGTGTCTGTCTTAGGAGGCCCGCAGCAAGTCGTCCTGGAGGCCAGCCATTCCCCAGGGATGGGGGGGGGGGGGGATCTGTGGCAGACACGGTCAGGGATAAGTCCAGCCTTTTATTTTAGGGTACTTCCGACACCATCATCTGCCCAGACAGCATCGTGTAGTTACTAGACGGTCAGACAGCGAGGGACACTGTGTGGGTTGCCCTCAAGCCTTTAGGCTTCTGCTGATGGCCCCACGACGTGTGTGGCTTGCGATACTTGAGGCTGTGACCCTCCCTCTGCAGCTCACCTGGCCTGTGTTCTTAGGTGCCCTTTGGGTACATTGGAACCGCCGACCTTTGGGAAAATAGAGTGCGGTGCTTAGCTCTATGCCACCCAGAGGCTCCCTGGTGGCTAAGAAGGACGGTATTCCAAGGACGGCCCTGTCCCATCATCACTGTGCGGCTCGGGGAAGGCCGTGGAGCCGGTGGGTTGTGGAGCTGATTCCGAGCAGAGCCGCCGTGAGACAGGGTAGCGCTGCCCCAGAGGGTTTACCGCCGGGTGACTCTTGAGCAGTCGGATGGCCTGGCCCTCTCCCTCCAAGCCACAGAGGTGTGTGCCCTGTCAGCCTTCCCCTTGGCAGCTGAGCGCTGAGCCGCCTGCAACCTGGCAAGTCTCAGCTGCTCCCCATCCACCCTCTCAGGTCGTCCTGGGCCACAGTTCCCTCGTCAGCAGCTCTGAGCGGCAGTTTTCTCATTCGAGGAGCCCTCACGGGAAGCCCCTCTTTGGGAGCGTGAGCTGGAGCTGCTGCATTAACAGGGGTGTTCTCCCCGGGACTGGTTCCCTGTCCGAGCACCCTCGGGTCCCAAACTGGACAGTGGCCAGGAGCCCTGGTGGCTCACACTGGGGTCAGCCTTGGACTGCTCAGCACCAAGGTCAGCAGTTCAAACTCACCATCCACTGATTGGGAGAAGCCAAGTTTGTCTGATACGAGCTTATTAATTGTCCTCTGTGGTTACAGCCCCTGTGTTCTTTCCACGGGCCCTCTCAGGCTTTCTACTTACTTCCAGGGAAAGGGTCGGGTGGTGCGTATTTCTTGCAAACCGTGGTCTGTTCTGATGACTTCTTAAGTGTTTTTTCCCCCTCTCTCGGATAATTATTTCCATTCATCAGAGAAAGAAATCAATGGTGCATTTAAAACCTGTCAAGGACCACATTCTAATTCTCCAGGAGAATACGGAGACATGATTTCCTGGATGGCAGAGGTCAGAGAGGACAGGACATGCCCATGTCTCCACCTCCCAGCATGAAATACCATTTGTTCCCACTCCGGGGTGTGACAGGCGGGTTCATGCTGATCTGCCCACACAGAATGATAGTGCCATCATTTCTGGTCACCTTCGGTTCATGTTTCCAGAACGATAGGGCCGAGCTTGCAGCCCAGTCAAATAACCCAGTCAGAAATAGAGGGTTTTCCTGAGTACAGGTGAGAGAAGAGTAAAGGTAGGAGGAGGACCCAGTTGACCTTGGGGTGGGAACTGGCCCGGGCACCTGTCGCAGAGAAAGTGCACCCTGTGCCAGGACCTGCCTGTGCTTCCACACCGCCCTCTGCTGGCCAGCGCCGGAACCGCACTGCTTCTGCTGGCCGAGGTCTGCGGGCTCTTTCACTATGTCCACGTGGCTCTGTAATAGAACTGGAAACGAAAACGAAACCATCAGAGTTTCAGTTATAAAGACTTAAAGGCTAGTGTTCTGATAAGGGCGATTTCCTTTGCTGGTAAAAATATATTTCCGGCTCTTGATTAAATTTTAAATGGTTGTGAGGGACAAGATGGGGTCTTCCATCTCAAGAGTTTGCTGACCCCTGGTCTCGGAGTCGCTCATAGAATGTCAGTTAGAGGCGAGTTGAACTGAACGGTCATGAGTCGGGTGTCTTTTGGCTGGGAGGCAGGTGACTCCTCAAAGCCATAGGTGGAGGGAGAGACCCCTGGATCTGCCAGCGACCCTCCACCGGGGAGTGCTGGGCCTCGGAAATGCAGAACAACGTATCAGAAGAAGCCAGCTTCTGCTCCCTACCGTACATATTTAATAGGCGCAGTTGTACAGCGATAATTATTATTTACTATACTAAGGTTATAGAGAGCACGAGACAGAGAAATCGTAAGAGTCAGACACATGTCACGTCAGGGTAGCACGCTCACCTCTGCCAATGAGGCCATCCATGTGGAGACAGCGGTGGGGGAAGGGATTGCATGAGAGGGACCTAGAGCGTCTGGCGCTGAGGGGCAGGAAAGAGAGGCAGGAGAGAGAGGGCTTCTATCTTATGTCCAATCCTTATATACCCTCTGGAGCCATGCCAGGCCCCTAATAACCGGCAAGGACATAATGTCACAGGAAGGGGTTGTGCCATATGCACACGTTATGGAAAAGGGAGGTATCAGGGTCCCATGTGACAAGACCAGACCCCAGACTCCTGGATGTGGCTAAACAGGTTACACTAGAGATCATTAACAACAGCATGTGAATCCGCCCACTGGCTTCCATGGAATTGGACCATCATCCTAGCAGCAGGGGAGTCAGCTCTATAGTGAGACACAAAGGCCTCAGATAACTGGGAGCTTCTGGGAGAATAGCTAACGGGACTGACTTCCAACTAAAGGCTGGCAATTAGTTTGCTTAATATTTTGGAGTATAATAATTGTGGAAAAGTCCTGTCTTCATCCCTCAACAACATCCCCAGGGCACATCCCCTGAGCCTGGCCTTTTTAAGGGGAAAGGACAGGATCGTTAGTGGAAGAGAGGACTAGGGGTCAGTGGAATTCAGAAGTCAGGTAGGGAGTGAGGCTTTGGGGGCCCCATTCTAGAGACAGGCATACAGGATTGGGAAGCCTCCACCCACTGGGGAGAGCAACCCAAGGTGACCAGGGCACATTTTTGGGGAGTGGAGGTGTCCAAAGCCCCTCACAGGACCACTCTGCTCATTGCCATGGCGTTGCTTCTCATATATGGTGAACCCCATGGCCGACCTCCTGGAATGGCCCTGCAGGTTTCTAAGTCTAATGCTTTACAGGATTAGAAATCCCGCGATCCTTCCCACGGAACAGCTGGTGGTATTGAACAGTCGACCTGTTTGTTAGCAGCCCGACGCATACCCCACCTGCAGACGAGTAGTTTTTGTCACGGTGTGACAGAGGGGCAGTTACCTGACTGGATTTCAGGCAAGGTCCCCTGGAGGCGAGGCTGAACTGCCCTGAGGGGTCAGTAGGGGTTCACCGGGGGTGGGGGTGGGGGTGGTGGAAGGGCAGGAAGGTGCTTGGTGCGATGGCAAGGCAGAGCCTGGGGAGCTTGGCAGGGTGCTCCGAGTTGGGGAGCCAGGACGTTCCCCTGTGAGGAATGCTCTTCAAGGGCCCCAAAGCAGCGTGTTTCAGGGGAAATTTCTACACAGGAAAGTAGGTTCCCACCCACTAATTTGTACACCCAATTGTCCCGTGACTTTGGCGACAGTCTTTGCAATGTGTGGGCACTCTCCCCACCCCCACCCCACCCCCGATCATAGCTTTCTAACTGTGGCTGAAGTCAAGTTGAATAAAAATCTCTAACACAGCACCAACAATGATCTTTCTGTTGCTGCTGACAAGGCTACAGTAACTAACACTTATTAAGTCCATTTTCTCTTGCTCATTTACACGCCCCACTCACTGCCATCAAGTCCACACTGACTCTCAGCAACCCCGGGGCTTCTCAGACTGTCACTGTTTGCGGGAGGGAAAGGCCCCGTCTTTCTCCTGCAGAGCTGCTGCTGGTCGGAACGGCCCGCCTCGCAGATCGCAGTCCACTGGGACTACCCTTCACGAGGCCTCTCCCGAATTCTCACAGCCACCGGGTGAGGAATGGGCGCGGGTGCTGCCTATGTCACATTTCCCTGTGAGGGCGTGGAGACTCCGGGGCTAATAGCCTGCTGCAGGCACGCGGCTAGTGAACAGAGACGAAGACTTGAGCCTGGGAGTTCTGGCCCGGAATCCCTTTCCTTTAACGCAGTGCTCCCTGTTCCTCCTTCCTGGGAGAGACCCTCAGGGAAGGTCTGATGCGTGGACTTCCTTGCAGAGGACTTCTTTGCAGAGGTCCAGCAACTTGCTACAGGTATAGGCAGGCAGTGGTGGGATTCAAGTGATCGACCCTTTTAAGGATAAAACAAAGCGATATGCCAAAAGGTAGTTTACTAATTCATATAGTTAGTACTTACATAAGAACAAGAAATGAGGTACACAAACCTAGGTTATTTTACAAAAAGTGTTTTAAAATATTAGTGAAGAATATCAAATAAGACCTGACAAAAAGAATAAAACTATTTTGATATTTTCATTTCTTCTTGATGGCCGTCCCCACTTGCCATATCCTTTGCCGCTCTCTGAGCATCAGCAGCTGTGTGACTTATCCTGAGTGGTCCTTCCCCTGGAGGAGTGGGGCCCCATTCCTTTAGAGCAGCGATTCTCAACCTGTGAGCCCCAACCCCACCCCCACCCTCCCGGGGTCAACAACCCTCTCACGGGGTCACCTGATCATAACAGTAGCAAAATTACAGCAATGAAAATAATTTTATGGTTTAAGGGGGGGGGGTTCCCCACAACATGAGTAATTGTAGGAAGCTTGGGAACTGTTGCTTTAGAGATAGGCAAATTAGACATTGTGTTTGACTTCTCTGAACAGGTTATGTCATCCTTTCTGCTTCTGCGGAAGTTAACAGCAGTTGTTCTGACAGTATTTCAAGCTCTTCAAACATTTGAAAGAATTGCATCATTCACTTATACTGTCTCTTGGCAATTTGGGGTGTAACGAAAAGCTGAAACGACGACAGTGTGTCACCCTCTGGCTGTTGGGCACTTCTTAAATGTTTGTTTACCGAAGGAGCAAACACTAGGGCATAAAAATGTAGTATTTCGCTGAGCTCCGGTGGCGTAGTGGTTGTGCACGGGACTGCGGCCCACTGGGATGGAGGTTCAATTCCAGCTTCACAGGAGCAAAGGCTGGGCCTCCTACTCCCACCACCAGAGGGCAGTGAGGTCCAAAAAACTAAAAGAAAAAAAAAAGTAGTATTTCATAAAAAGCATGAGTTTTCTGAAATGAATCAGTAAATACTACAAGCATAGGTCTAATTTTTTTTATACTTATGGATGGAATGACCATTACCTTTAGAATACCCCGCTACTCTTGTAAGAGAGTAAGGAATGGAATTTGGTTTCCACACCTCAGAACCCTGACTACAAGTGCCATTTTAACAACTAGATGGCTGAACCTAACAGAGAGCTAGGTATCAGTTCTGCTGAGCCAGTATGAACCTGCTACTTCACTGGGTATAGAGATTAGCTTAAGATCTCCCAGACATGTGGTGATGGTTCTCTGCATATTTATTAAAAAAAAAAAAAAAAGTCAACACCTCCGCCCAAGTTTTCAGGAGCATTTAAAAAAAATAGTTGGCCCCTGTGTGATGAGTTCTTCTACTTTTGATGATTAAGAACTGTTCCCTTATTTAGAAGTCCAGAATGAAATGCATTTAAATTCCTGACCGTCTCCAGAACCTCCCAGGTTTCAATTACATGTGGGATGACAGTGCCATCTAGTGGATGCTTTCAAAATAACATGCATTCTCCAATGGCTTAGCAAAGCCACCTACTTAAAAGCAGTAAGCCTTAGCGTGACCAAAGTTCACTAAACTCTTCTCTTTGAAAGCCAGTGTGGGCATTGGGCATATTGTGGAGGAGTGAAGTGAAGGACCCTTCCTTATGGTCTAGAGGTGTGGCATTTACATAGTCTCCTGTCACCTTGAGCGAAGGGATGGAACCTAGTCTGTCACTCAGGTCATAGCCAATGAAGCCTCTGGGTGGATCCTGGGAACGTCTGTCTTCCTCCCTGGAGGTAGCACAGACACTCTCTCTGCTGCACATTCCGGTTGACAAGTCACCTGTGGCTAAGCTGATGGAGCAAGAGCCGTGGGGCTAGAGGAGCCATGTGGAGACCCTCGCCAGCGCGGGGATGCTTCCACCACAGATGCAGGAGACTGCACCCGCTGGCTGTGATCTTCCTGCAGCTGGTGTCTTTGCAAGAGGAGCACGAGTCTGAGGAGGAATTTATAACTGGTCACATACATATGGGCTAATAGTGGCTTTAGGGACTTGAACTGGACTGGGCTGGGATGTTTTCTTAATATTCAATAATCTTTATACAAAAACTCTCTCTTAGACATGAGTGCCTATGAATTTGTGTCAACCTAGACAAATTCAAGAGGTGTCAGAGGATGTCTTTTTTCCAGGAAGGATGGAATGTCTGGTTGGTCTCAGACAATGTTGACAAACTTCCCAGTAACGGGTGGGGGAAAAGGTCTGGGTAACAGGTGAGGAAAAGGTCTGGTCTGCTGGCGCATAGGAATCCCCCTTGTGATTCTGCATGGAGGTGTCTGTCCAGGAAGCAGCTGAGAACACAGGGCAGTTGGCAGGAGGAACAAATCCTCTCACTTGAGATTTCGTCTCCCTTTCCCTTTGGAGTTTCTTACAAGTGTTTCTTCTTAGTGTGTGTTGCCACAGGAGCATGCCTTTGGTGCTGATGGCTGCTCAGATAATCTTTTATTCAGCCGCAAGCCTCTATTGTATGTGCACTGTGTGCCAGGTACCATTCTAGGCAGTGGGCACAGGAAGGGGGACAGATGAGACCAACTCTTGGCACTACCCGGATTGCAAAAGGAATGAATGAGACTTTCACATAGTGATCAGCAGAGACATCGGGGTGGGGGGGCATGGAGACAGGCGGGGGTGCCTAGGTAAGACAGAGTGCGGTCACAGCTGAACTGAGGGGCGACATCTGAAGGTGGTGACCAGAGGACGGAGGGAGGGACTAGCGGAGAATGAGGCTGCGTGTCCCTCAGGTGGTGGATGCATCACACACAGCTCATTTGTCGGGGTAAGAAATAGGAAGTATCAAAGTGGTGAGTTCGAGGTCTTCACTTCAATTGTATGTTTTTACTGGGTTAAAATGTAAAGCGTGATACGGTCCTGGAGGAGAATATTGAAAATCCCATGGACTTCCAGAAGCACCCACAAATCTATCTTGAAAGCCAGAATTCTCCTTAGAGGTAAAGATGTTGACGTTCCACCTTGTGTACTTAGGACACGTTGTCAGGAGCAACCAGTCCATGGAGAAAGGACACCAGGAAGGCCCTCGATGGGGTGGATTGACATAGGATGGATTGACAGGGGGCAGCAGCAGTGGACCCAAACCTAGAACAATTGTGAGGATGGGTGGTGCTTACCCTGTTGTGCGTGGGGCCCCTGTGCGTCAGAACTGACCTGATGGCCCCTCACAGCCCTCACGTAAGACACAGTTCATTGTGTGCTTTGACATTAGTAATGGGTGGGGTGTTTATTGAGGGGATGAGTTGTTCAGGAAGAAGGTGCATCACGTGCGGCTCTGAGGAGGCAGGGAAGAGTGTGGGAGAGTCGGAGGGGAAGGAGCAGCCCGGCTTGGCTGGAGCGCAGTGAGGCGGGCCGCGTGCAGGGGCAGACAGCCCCACAGGGCCTGCAGCCCATGGGAGAGGATCAGATGTATCCTTCAGAAAGGTCTTGGGCTGCCGGGTGGGGGTGACGTGAAGATGTTGGGGGAGAAGCAGGGACAGGGAGACCAGGGAAGGGAGTGGCCGGGGGTTGATGTGGCCAGCTTGGAGGAGCGGTCGAGGTTGGACCCCATCGGCTTGACAGTGTCAGGCTGCATCGCTGCTCTCTAGTTGTCGGCAGGCACGCTTCTCCGCTCGTTCACTGGGGCAGAGAGACCAGGGAGAAGTGACTCGGCCTACCTTGGGGAGGACAGCTGTGGCTGCAGAGCAGCTCTGGGCGCCACCTAGGCCCCCCCACCTCCAGGGTCTTTGCTCCTGTTTTCTCACAGATGTTACTCCAGTTCCTTCATAGTCCCCTTCTCAAGGGCGACCCCAGACCTGCTTTCCTCATGATCCTCCCCCGTGCGTGTGTTCAATCCCAGATGGCAAGAGTAGGCAAGCCGGAAGTCTAAGGTCAAGGGAACAGGGCCCCCGCCCTTGGCGTAAGGGGATCGGATCAGCACTGCAAGGCATGGAAAGCTGGCAGGAATGTGGGACGAAGCTGCCAGGGGCCCAGGTAGAAGGTGTGTCAGCACAGGTCTGTGTAGCCAGGCCTGGCCATGGGGTGAAGGTCATTCTGAAACCGCAGTCTCTGCTGATAGGGGGTGGTTTTATTCCACAGTCTGTTACCCGGCCGACTGGCTTCTGTGTCACTAGGCAAGTGGTCCCAGGGAGTGATTTCCGTCTGTGTCCTGACAGCCCCGCGCACTGACAGAAGCTGTCATTTTCTGCTACTGACCCTAACGTCATGGTCTTCACTGTCAGCTCTAGGAAGAAAGCGTCTCTCGCCCATGGTGGCAGCACAGAGGAACGGTTGCCGAGGGCAGGGTTATGAGGACGAAGGGAAAGACTCTCCCAGGGTTTTTCTGCCAGCATCCTGACAGCGGGACACAGATAGAAAGGTTCCCGCCGGGGTTGTACCTTCATAAAGTGCATTATGGGAAGACCTTGGGGCCTTCATTTCTTCAGAAAACAAAGTGATTTGCTGCCCATGGTCTGGGTATTCATTTCTTTCTTTCTTTTTTTTTTTCTTTCAAAAAATGTCTCCTTATTTCATCATTAAAAAAAAGAGTTTTCTGTGACACGATTTGCCGGGAATGACCGAGGTGCCCACCCCCAGAGGAGAGGTTCTGAGCCTGGTAGTGATGGGGGAAGGAGTCACTTCCCAGCAAAGCATTGTGTCACCCACACGTCCACAGTCACCCCCTAGGGTCCAGGTCCTGCCACAGCGGTTAAAGTGGGTCCCCAGATTCGGGCCTTTCCTGGAATCACAGGTGGTCTCACAATGGGCAGCTTATCCCTGTCACAAAGAAAGCTGTAGACACTGCCCTTCTCTGGAAGTCCGGAGAGGTAGGTGGTCAGACTCAGTTGCTCGCCCTCCTGCAGTTCCTCTTGCTAGCAGGAAGGCCGCACTGGGGATGGTGCTGCTGGAGTCTTCCTCCTCACACACCTGTTTATGTGGAACCTTGGTCCTCCCCAGGGGCTGGAAGGCAGGAGAGCCTCGTGGTCTAGCCATGGGACAAAAGCCTTGAAGGCAGACAGACCCGTGTGGACGTCTCAGCGCTGCCAGCTAACCTTTGTCGCATTCCTTATTGGTAGCTGGCTTCATTTCCTTCTGTAAATTTGGTATACATAAAACCCCATTCACAGTTCTGTTTAAAAACCTGTACTCCCAAAGGATGGAAAAGCAAGATGGAGAAGGTGCCGCCGAGGCCTTTCCTCCTCCTCCGAGGATTACATCACGGACAGCCTCCCTGAGGAGGCCAGATGGTTCCGCTCTCAGAGAAGTTGGTAGTTCAGGACCCCCCAGAGGTGCCTCAGAAGAAAGGTCTGGCCACTTGCTTCTTCAGTGCCAGGGCCCCTCGGAGGAGCACGGCTCTGCTCCGAGACACGTGGCCTCACCAGGAGTGGGACCACAGGCAATTTGGGGTGTCGGTCCAGTCCTTCTCGCTGCCCAGTGCACTTGCGTTTTTAACAGCAACCCCCAGAGGTGCCCCGGCCTGTCTGTGGAGTGTTGCCTCAGACCCTGACTTACCTCTCAAAATCTGTCTTTCCTGTAGGCAGACATCCAAGTGGACCTGGTGCGCCACCATTTCTACGAAGTGTCCCTGGAGTATGTCTTCAAGGTGCAGGAGGTCCAAGAGAGAAAGATGTTTGAGTTTGTGGAGCCTGTAAGTAGATGCTCTGGGTGGGTGCACAGATGGACCCATACTCCTGCCTCCCCCTGCCAGTCCACCCACCTAGTAGATTACCATTTGCTCTACGGCAGTGGTTCTCAACCCTCTTAATACCTTTAATACTGCAACCCTTTAATACCGTTCCTCATGTTGTGGGGACCCCCATCCATAAAATTATTTTTCTTGCTACTTCATCACTGTAATTTTGCTCTTCTTATGAATCCAGTGACCCCTGTGAGAGGATCATTTGACCCCCAAAGGTGGAGGCTGCACAGGTTGAGAACTGTTGCTCTGCATTGTTAACGAGAAAGCTCACCAGCCATGATCCTTGCCTGCTGCTAAGTCATAGTGCCTTGTCACTCTGGTTGCCCCGGATTCTTCTCCACTGGCCTTCCTGTACAGCAGCAGCAGGAGAGATGGCCCTTTTCCCCATTGGCTGCAGTATTTTCATCTTGCTACGCCATGATCGCAATTAACTTCCCTCCTCTCCCACTCCCTTTGTCCTTCAATGACCCAGTTGCAGTAATACTGTATTTGTCAGGCCATAAGACACGCTTTTCCTTCCCCCAAAAGTTGGGGGGGAGGGGAGAAACGAGGGTGCGTCTTATGGTCTGAAGGTGTGGTACCCCAGAACATTTGTTTATGATCCCATGCCCCCGCTGCCTGTTCACTGCTGTTGGCATGCTGCGGATTGCTGTGTGTTCGGGGGAAGTCCTGCCTCCTGGAGTCTCCATGTCAGTCAGGTCACATGCTCAAGTACAGTGTACGCCTTCTTCATTTGTTAATGAAAGTGATGGTTCTTCACACCACTTGAGTTTACGCTGTGAAATATTACGTATTTTGCTATATTTTAATAAATATTTTAGTATGCTGGTACTATTTGGGTTAGAATATTTTTTGTTTTCCTGCTCTAAAAACTGGGTGCTTCTTCTGGTCAGGTATGTCTTAATGCCCGAAAAGTATGGTAAATCAAGATCCGAAGCCTTTTTTAATGCCCCCATTTGTGGGTGCAAAAGATGCTGCATGAGATGATTTCTCACCATGGGTTTGTTCTAACCAGAGTGGTGTGGAGAGTCTTCTGAACAGTTCATGTGGGGCTTTGGGATGGACTAGATGGCCTCAGTGTGCATTGTGGGTCAGATGTTTAGCTGGAGGCTTCTTCTGACTTGTGAAACTGTAGAGACTAGTGAAACCAAGACCACATTAAGAAGACAGGCTCATGGCTGCAGATGTGAGCGAGTCCAAGGTTGATAGGTCAGATGGCAGGCTTGATGATTAGTAAACAGTATGGCAGGCCATTGGCGCAAGTCCAAAGGACCAGAAGTGGATGAACCAGATGCAGGGTCCGAATCCTGTCAATAGCAAGGAGAGTCTTGCATAGTGTCTCCAGGAGACCTCATGTATCATGGGTGGATCCTAGGTCTTAACCCTCAAAGCATATTTACCCCAAACCTTAACTATTTCAACCATGAAATCAAATCGAGGGTTGTGTTACTCTGGGTAGACTAGTGGAACAAATTTCAAAGACACGCATATAGATATAAGGAAAGGGGTTTATGTACAAAAGGAATGTGACACTAAGAAGGCATTCCAATCCAGTCCAGTGCAGTCATAAGTCTGATATTAACTCATATGCCCAAAATCAGTCTACAAAGTCTCCTTCCGACTCACACAGTCACAGGTCAGTGGGTGCAGAATTCTGATGCTGGCAGGGGTCTCCCCATGGCTCCTCGCTTCTAGACCTCAGAGTCTATCAACAGCATGCCGCTCCAGCTTCAGAGGTCAGTTTTCATCAGGGCAAAGCCATGTGGTCTCTCTGCTGGCTCCTCCAGCTTCTCGGATGCTGCCAGCTTGTCTTTTCCATGACTTATCGCCTCTGAAACTAACTCTCAACAACTGGGGAAGATAGCTTCTCCTCTTCCCAAGGGAAATATCGTGAGATCTCCCAGAAGTCTCAGGAGAAAACCATGCCCACATAGAAGCCTCATTGGCTACCCAATGGCTATCTCCAGATTAATAGGCCAGATTCCACCCCTACATTTCAATCATAAAATTAACATAAGCACCAGACTGCCACAAGGGTGTTGCCTAAAACTCTGTCATATACTGTTTTAAGTGCCTTACCCACATTACATCATTTAATTCTTTTAATAGCTCTGAAAGCAGGGACTTCTGTTTTCTCCATTTTCAGATGAGGAAGCCGAAGCAGCGACGTTTATTGGATTGTCCTGGGTCACATGTAGTAAACAGCAGAGCTGGCTGGGCTGGCTCTTCCCCTCTGAAACTTAGTGTAAGGTTGCTTGTAGGTGGGAAGACATCCAGCAGGCAGCCCATGAACTCAGTTGCGGGGCCACTGGGATTGGGTATTTGTTTTTGGAGCTGGTGGCCATCAGAGGAGTCTTAAAGCCATTCAAGCAATCTCCATACACACAGCCACCACGTTCATTTCTGTTTTTCTTAGAAAGTTACTGCAAGTACCAAGATGTTACTGACCTTCAGAAAAAGAAACAAAATCTTAATGTTCCAAGGAAGGAAAATCAGACTAAAGGGACTGAACTCCCTCCTCCTGCCTCCCCGCCCCTCTTTCTTCCCCCTAGAAACCTTTCTTTTCTTATCAAGGTACCAAATGTTCTTGCGATTTGATTGCAGAGAATGACGCCCTGACTTCATGACGGCGAGGCCACGGGCGTCCTGTCCTCTGGGCTGTCCTCACTGAAGGCCAGCTGGCTCCGCAGGGTGCGCGTCTCCACGTTGAGCAGCAGCACAGCCTCTGCTCGTTCCTGGGGGGGGGGGGTCTTCTCTTCCCTGCCCTCCCCTGCTGCCCCACTGCAGCTCCTCCTGTCGCCCCCCTCCTGTCTGTTGTGGCCTGGTTCCCCTTCCCCAGGCTGGACCATAGTGTACCTTTTGCTGAAAAGCTCCTCTGACACGCCAGGCTAAGCTCGCTGCATTGATTTCACTTCATCCGCATCAGCAACCATGTGACAATCAAACAAATGCTAACTCCCTGCCATCCCGTCCGTGCCGACTCACAGCCGCCCTGTGGGGCAGGGTGGAATGACCCCAAGAGGTCCTGAGACCAAATCTGATTGTGGGAGTAGAAAGCCCCCGTCTTTCTCCATGGGAGCGGCCGAGGGTTCCAGCCTTTCGACCTGGGGAATCACAGACCAAAGCCTAACTAGGGCTCTTTATGGGGTGTTGAGCCAAATAGGGACTTGCCTTGACTTGATGCTGACTCAGAGCTACTCTAGGGCAGACCCTGTGCCTCTCCAAGACTAACTGTTTATGGGAGTAGAAAGCCCCTTGTCCCTTGGAGCAACTGGTGGTTTCGAACTGCTGACCTTGTGGGTTAGCAGCCCAATGTGCCACCCTCCCAGCACCAGGGCTCCTGTCACGTAGTCATACTGCTATCAAGTGAGTGCCGATTCCTAGTCCCCCTCACGGGGTTCCAAGCCTGCCCCTGTGCATGGGAGTAGACAGCTCAGCCTCTCTCCCTCGGAGCTGCTGGTAGTTCCAAACTGTTGAACACGCTGATCGCTCCCAAAGGCGAGGACCCCCCACTCACCTGCCAGGTTCTTCTTCTCTGGTGGCGTGTGCTTCTCCGAGACTGGAAGGGATCCCACCAGTATTTCTAGGACCGGCAAGTGGGGTCACTTGGTCTTCATTCAAAGACTAGGCAGCAAACCCTTGGGGACGCACTCACTAGGAGAACCTCGTGGCTTCCAGCCCGCATTGCCTGTCTCCCTCGCTGCGGACAGGTCGTTCAGAGGCATGCGTCGCTGACAGTGGGGGGAATGTCTCGTTTGGTGACGCAGAGGGCCAGGCAGGCTGAGGGGGCCCTCCGTGAGACAGCCCATTGAGACTCGGCAGCTGGGGCAGAACACGGGGTCATTGTGAGGATCAGGATGGGCCACGCTTCATCCTGTCTTTCACTGGGACACCTGAGTCAGGGCCACAGTGTCTGAGGATGAGGACTGATAGGAAGTTACGTAACTTACCGCGTTGGGCTCTGATGGGCTGTTGCTCTTTCTCACTGTCCTGGCCCCCTTCTCCGTGGGGAGTACTTGAATGAGGATTCCTGGTCACGGTGTTCTTATGAGTGGACACGGCCTGGGTTTACAAGTGCAAGAGGATGCAGCCAGTGCCCCAGGGAGCAGTTCATATCTTTTAAAAAAAATTATATATATATTTATTTATTTTTAAAATTAAAAGTCATTTTACTGGGGGCTCGTACGTCGTTTTCCACAATCAGTTCACATCTTTTGCTGCTGCTTTAGAAAAACCAAATGCATTGAGCGTTGTCTGCTACGAAGTAGGAATAAGGTTTGCTCGCAGCTGCTTGCTGAAGACGACCAGGGTAGGGAGGAAGACAACGGCTAGGTGGGGGAAGTCTTTGGTATTTCCTTTATTGGCCTGAGACCAGGGCCTGGGGAGGGAGGAGCCTCTGTGGACATGCCGCCTTCTCTTAACTGCACACCAGGTGGGGCCAGGCCGACTGTTCCTCCGTGTGTAGGAGTGGATGGAAGCTCTTCTTTGAAGCAGCCAGCCCCTCTCCTCTCTGGAGCCCTTCTGTGGGTCTCACCCTGGCCCAGGAGGAGTGGACTAGTACTTCCTGCCCCGTAAGCAGGGTCAGCGGTCCCCGCTGCATTTAGGAAGAGAGTGTATAAGGAGGTGGAGGAGACGAGAAAAGATGCTGTGAGAGAAGGAAGCCCGTCCGTCAGTCAGCGGGCCAGTGAGAAGTAGCTCTGTGGAAGCATTTCCCATAGAGAAGAGGGACTGGAGGCAGGATACCAAAGGGGCTTGAAAACCTGAATCCAGATCAGTACCTTTCAGCCTTTGGAGCTCAGTGTGCTTGCCCTGTGAGCTGTTGGAGGCTCGGGAACACCGAGTGAGAGAAGCCCCGCTTACTCCAGGGAAGAACAATCAGAGGGAACCGGGGGGATGACCTCGGAGCTCACGGTCCATCCTCTGCATTATCCTGGAGATGATTGCTGAGCACCTTGAAAGAGTGATGGAGCACAGCATTCAAGGACAAGGGGGTAAAATTCAAGGACCAAATAAGATGAAGGGAAGCATAGCTTTCATTGTGAATTCTAGGGTGAGGTTGGCAGAAGAACCTCCTTCATTTATTGCTCTATTTCTCTTTTTCTAGAAAGAAGGAAATGGACCTTCCTCTCGAAATATATAGAAGAGTACAAAGTCTTTGGTCGTCTTTCAAGAACTTGTTATGAGTCTGTGGTGACTGTTGGCTTTTTATATGGTGCTGCTGAATGTTTTATAGCTAGGGGAAAATGATGGGGGTTTGCAAAGTAGCAGGAAGTCAAGGTATCAGATTGGTACCATATTATCATTTAACTTTTATCTGCTTTTTCAGTATAGGGATCTTTGGTGCTCTGCGCTGGGCACTTTGCTTAGGCCTGTCCTCTGGACTCAGGTAGGGTAAGCCCTCTGTGCTTTCACTCACCCTTCTTGCCACAAAGCAGAGTAGAAGAGTAGACAGGTGAGAAGCGTCTTCCCCTGTCATTGTTAGGGTTGCCTCTCACATACAGAGAGGTCGGTCAAATCCTGCTTCCAAAGACTTGAGCTAGTGTTAAGAAACAAAGATGTCATTTTGAGGACCGAGGTGCACTTAACCCAAGCCTTTACGTTTAGTCTCCTCACATGCATGTGAACTCCAGGTCGTGAATAAGGAAGGGCGTGAAGAAGTGCTTGAATCGTGCTGTTGGCAGGGAGGTTTGAAAGTGCCATGGGCTTCCAAGAGAACAAGCGAATCTGTTTTGGAAGAAGCATAACCAGATTGCTTTTTAGAAGCAAGAATGGTGAGGCTTCATCTCACACCCATTGGGCATATTATCAGATGGGACCAGTCCCTAGTGTACCTGCCAACAAAAACGAAATCACCTTCTCTGAGACTGATATGTCACCTCACCCCCACCCCACCTGTCACGAATTTTCATGGAAAATTACTGAATATAATTGGAGGAGGATCCATTCAATTAGGGTGACCATGGGACATGACGATGTGGCTGAACTCTCTGGTTCTCTCGACCTCCTCCGAAGAAGAGGTTTTGAGATGTACAAATAAGGGAGTGGTCAATGGACCCTGAGCAGTAGACAGGCACGCCATGGCATTGTTAGGGAGGCCAGAGTTAAGTGATCAATGCCCTGCCTGTGATCCTACTGCTATTTAAGCACAAAGTATTATCACTCAGGTCGCCAACTTTTTCCTATCTTATAAATAAACCTTTTATTTCTAGTTTTTTCAACAGAAGCAAATAAAGCTCACGTTCCCTCAAATCTTCTACAACTTAACACAGACCCTCAACTTAGCCTGTACCATCTTTCATATTCTGGCACAACCAGACATTCTGCTTGGAGGCAAAACTTAATTTTTCCCTCGTCAACAGCATCACCCCTCACACCTAACACCAGCTGCCCTCTCTTTTTAAAGTAGCTTTCCAGCTCATCTAAAATGGCTAGCCACGTTCTTAAGGTTGCCTTCACTTGGTACCCTAGAATACATCAAGTTCTTTCACATGGGTTTGCTCCTCCAAGCATTTTACATTTAACTAATTGAATGTGAAATACATTTTAAATCAATGAAGACATACCAGTTTGAAAGGGCATCAAGTTAAAAGAGTAAAAATTACTTAGTCTTACAGGTAAGTGGGCATATTTATAAAGGCGAATTGAAGTTACAACATCAAGTAAAAGTGATCATCACAAAAGTCTGCCCCATTAACCGGAGAGAACAGTAACACTCAGGATGCCCAGGCAGTTTCTTGGGGTGTTTGATGGACCCACGGGCAGAGCCGTCTCTGATGTTCCTCTAGACAAGAATAGTCAGATTCCGTGTATGTTCTACATTCATATTCAAAACAAAACAACAAAATCATACTCATAGAGACCCTGTAGGGCAGGGTAGAACTGCCCTGTGGATTTCTCAAAGTGAAGCTCTTTATAGGAGTTAAGGTCTCTCCCAGAGAGCTGGTCGGGGGTTTCCACCACTGACCTTGCAGTTGCCAGCCCAGCGCCTATCCACGGCACCCCTGGGCTGCCTGAGAGCAAGGTAGAAAGTCATAAAGAAACCGTTCCACACCAGCCGGAGTGAAGAACAATGTGAGTAGGTTGGGGTCACATGATTGCCCATGAGCTTTCTTCACCTGACCAGGAATGATCTGTGAAACGATGCTGATGCACCGTCCTTGTTTCGTAAATCCAATCTATCCTTCACCTGGACGTCAGAACTTTCCAAGAATGAATTAGCTTTTCAAACTGGTCGCCAGAATCATTTTTTCAGTGGCAAGAAACCCGGTTATCGGTGAAGGCTATGTAACATAAATGATTAACTTTAGTCAGAGGAGCACAGTTTTGGTATAGCAAATAAATTCACGGTTAATGAGATAATTTAACATTGTTCTCATATCTTTTCCAATAGCAGATCTGTATGTAGATTTATGTTTTCCTCAAAACAAAAACAAAATGTGAACTTCTCATTACAACAAACATTTGTTAATTCACTTTAATATCAGCATACTATTTAATCTTAAAATTACGTCCCTCAGACACTGCTAAAATAAGGTTTAATTAAGTGCCCCATGCCATTCCATCTTAAATAGGGTGGGCCTTTTGGGATTCTTTAAAATATCTACATTTTGATTTTTAATAAAAACAACAGAAAACCGGGTCAGTGATTGGCTTGTGCTTCATAGTGAACTCAGAGGAGAGTGTAGGAGCTGCAGCTGCCCAAGGTTTGTGAGGTGGTCAGCACTCAGTGGATGCTCTGAGTGTGCATATGGTCCCAGAGGCCTGGCTTGGGTTCCCCAGGGCTTTCCTCTGTCCATGGAGGATTAACTCTGGGCAGTGGCGTGTCCGAACCAGCTTAGATGGAGCAAAATGGAAAAGCTAATTTTCCCCTGTAAGCCTCTTCCCCGCTTTTTTTTTGGTGTGAAACAGATTGTACAACGTCTAATTTAAGTCACTTGAAATAGAGTGTAGATCGTAAGGTTGAGAAACACCTACAAAACCCTGTCAAAATAACCCATTGTATTAATTATTCAAACTATTAAAACAATGCAATTCACAAGCACACATAAGTTATAAAATCAAAAGTGAGTTTTTTGAAGGGTGTACACAGACCTTTTTATTTTTCAAATTTATAATACTATCCATTGGTAAAAAGTTCTGCTTTAGAAAGAGCTGTAATACTAAAAAAAAAATAAAAAAAAATCTTGATAGGTTTTTCTTTCGTGCACTCATTAGTGCACTCTGATCCGAGAGAGCTTCCTACTCCCTACTTCCTACTTCCTAGGGCTTCCTACTCCCGGAAAGCCCTGTGGTCTCGGAGACTCGACCCTGTCCCACAGAGCTGCTATGGATTGGCATCAACTCAGGGGCAGGGAGTCTGTTCTTTTTGGTCTAATCAAGATCACAAAAGGCGGGTTCTTAATGGAAAGGGCTGGGGGCGGGTAGGGGGGAGGAATGAAACTCAAAGGAGATTGCTCTTAAGGTTTTGGGAGGTGTTCAGGGTAGACTCCCATTGGCCACTTCTAACCCAACCCCGAGCCAAGGTGCTCCTCCTCCAAGACAGGCATCATTTTGTCTGCAGGTCCAATGCCCACACGAGCAGGCTTTCAGGCTGTTCACTACCTGCGTGTTTCCCTTCTGATATTCCCTGTTAGGAATATTAACAGTGATGCAACGTTCTTCAAACAGTTCAAACTCTCAGAAGTAGCCACAGAGTTGTTAGCAGTTTCAACTAGGTGAACCCATTTTAAAATGACTGCTACAAAGGTGGCTACTGATATTCTGAAAAATCTTTGGTAATGGAATGCCTGTTTCCATGGCACCAGTAGAGAAAAGGCATCCTATCTTACCGAGCAATATCATGCCCAAACAGAATTTTCACTTATTTCCCCACCCTGGGTGAGACCACGCAAAAGCACACGCTCCCTTAGTATATTCTCCCTGTGGCGGACTCAATTCCGACTCATTGTGACCCTATAGGACAGGGTAGAAGTGGCCCTAGGGATTTCCCAGGTCTATAAAGCTTTTCACGAATAGAAAAAGGTCATCATATTCTCGTAGAGTAGCTGGTGGTTTAGAACTGCTGATCTTGTGGTTAGCAGCCCAACGTGTGGGCTTATCATGGCTCAGAACCCTTTGAAAAATAAAATTATTTCATTCAGAACATCCAATCTGGACACAACACATTTCAAAGCAACACTCTTTTCCAGGTTTTACTCTGGATCATACAACCCACCCCTACTATGCTACTCAAACCCTACCATCCATTTATATATGATAAGTGTCATGTCTGAAGATCAGCAGTCAAAACTTCCAGCCACTCCTGGGAGAAAGGAGGTGCTTTCTAGTGCAGTAAGGAGTTAGGTATGGTGTCGGAAATTCATAGGAGGCAGTTCTACTCAGCCCTGTAGGGTCTCTCTGAGTCAGCCTCGACGCCGTGATAGTGGAGATATCTATCTAGATCTGTATCTATCTATATCTATATCTTTTCCCCAGTCCCTACCAAGCCTGCACAAAACAACATGACAACAGAGCTCCCCTGAAAAACAAGAATTGCCCCTTTTGAGCCAATCGTTTAGACTATTCTGAGTCCCACAAAGTCTGGGCAAACAAATCCGCAACCATACAACGAAACGTCAAAGGCAGCAAAGTGTTTGCAAACAGGTCAGGGAGGAAGGTGTAATGCAACAATTCCCGGCTGAGGAAGCACACAGTAAGACTTCATTAAGTTTCCGAAAGCCGGGAAACACGGGGTGATGATTCCAAGCTGCTCACCTTTGTAGAGTCTCAGCACATGGAAATGGCTCGATCGCTCCTTTCTCTGACTCTCCTTTCTCAAGCCTCCAGAGGTCCTGCCAGGAAACGCATCTTTGGAATCCCATATTCTGACTTCGTTTGTTTTAAGTTATAAGAGACCCTAAATCTCAAACATAACTTAAGGAGACCATTTATTAAGTCTTGAAAAGAGGACAAAGACATGACAAAGGAAGGTATGGTGGCATCTAAGGATTCAAAACCACACAACCTCTTCAATAGGACGGTCACAAAGTCATGACCAGTGGTAGGCCCATACAGCACAGTTGCAGGTGGGAATACAGAAGTGGGAACACAGCCATGACTGGGACATGTTCATTATGTAACAAGATTGGTCCAGTGCCTTTGACCAAGGCAGTCAGGTTCTGACTCAAGATGTGAGTCCTGATTTTGTGACCCCAGGCAAGTGGTCTCCAGCAAGGACTCACCCAGGCAAGCCCTCAGACCCCACTCAGGGAGCCTGCCTTTTCCTGGGCTGGTTACAGGGAGTGGAGGTGACCCACTTTCCAATGTACTGTGTCTGCCTTGCTGAATGGTCAGACAATTCAGTGGAGGTTTAAAAGACATCTGGGATTCTGCAAATGGCTTTTGGGCTTTCCCTGTCATCCCTAAGCTTCTGCAAACAGGGTGCTGAGAATATAATAATACACATCTTGAGGTTGAGATTTGGAATAAAGTCAAGGCACATAGAAATTGGAAAAGGGCCTGGGAAGGCATATGGACAGTGATGTTGGATGAAGGCTTTTTCAGCTTGGAGAACTGACGGTGAGGGATGCTCAGGTGAAGGGATTTAATTATTTGAATTTGAAGGCATGTTGGATCATTGTGTGAAACAGATGTTTTCACTCAAGATAAGACTAAGCTACACGTGGACTTACCGTATAGGCAGAAAGGATTTCAGTTAGCCTTTAGGCAAGACCTCCTAGCTAAAAATGAACAACCACGGGGAACATTTCAGTAAGATGTTCTGAATGTTGACTTTTAGGTAGTTTAAGGAAAACACAGAAGTATGTTTTAGTAGGGTGGCTTAGGTCTAATGGGGATGCTTTGCCTTAAGGACACACCATCTTCCTTTCCTCCCTTCCTAACCGACTGTCGATGGAACCACATTTTTCTGCCTAGTGATCCCCTAGTATTAGAAATGCAGTTGGAGGCTGTTGAAGTGGAGCCCGGTCTTCAGTTTCTGGTTTTCATCAGGAGGTATTGAGGCTTGCTGGGTTCAAGAGCATGAATGTTGGTGCCCCAGCGGCCTGATTTCCAGGCTGACTGCCATTCCCTGTGCGCTATTGCTTGAATCACTGAATGGCTCAGCTGCCCCAGCATGAAAACAGGAATCACAGTCGTGCTGAGATGTTGTTGCAAGTACAGTAGCTTGGGGCCTGCCCAGCTAGTGCCTGGTGCACGAGACGTGCTCTGTAAATGTTCTTCATGATGAACTGATGAAGCTGTTCTGGGAACTCGGGCAGCAGCTGCATAATAATCCTTTTTTAACCTACGGTGTGACCACTGTCCTTCTTCCTTCCTTCAGCTCCTGGCATTCCTGCAAGGACTCTTCACTTTCTATCACCATGGTTATGAACTGGCCAAGGATTTCAGCGACTTCAAGACCCAGTTGACCATTAGTATCCAGAATGTGAGTGGTTAAGGAAAGGGGGAAAAAAACAACCACACGTGGGTCTGGTTGCCATAGAGACCACTTAACTGACTGGGAGTGCGAGCATGCATGTGTGCTCGTGTTCTCCCTTGAGTTCCATGAACTGCTGGGAGACAGGCATTTCCAGGGTGCTTGGAGAGCCCTGACGGCCTAGTGGTGGCACATTGGACCACTAAACGCAAGGTCAGCAGTTCAAAACCACCAGTTGGTTCACGGAAGAGAGATGGGGCTTTCTACTCCTGTAAAGAGTCCTGGTCTCAGAAACCTCACAGGAGCAATGCCACCTAGTCCTGTCGCGTTGCGGTGAGTCGCCAAATGACAGAAAGCCTGGCAGCTCCAGATCAGACCGTCGTCATCCTCTTCTCCCACGATTTCAAAGCACGATTGATGTTCTCGGAAGAGCTGTTGCCATTTGATTGGCATCTCTAGCCCCAGGGTCCGGATGCCCTTTGTCATTAGAAACTCTTGCCCAGCCCAGGCTCCCTTTGTGCGCATAGCCCCTGCTCCACTGTCTCCCCCGGAGTGTGGGCTCTGGGCGCAGGTGTGGGACACACTCTCTGGCCTCTGGCTCCGAGGAGGTGCTCCTGTGCAACTCTTCGTGAAGCTGCCAGGAGTTCCAAGTGTGTGTTCGACTCCCCTTCTCCTTCCCAGCTGACCTGTGGCTGCACACAAGCCTATGCATGACTCTTTGGTTTGCAGCTTCTGGAACTTGAGCCTGCTTTCTCCATGTATGATTGGGTAGTCCTTAAAATTTTTTTTTAATAGTTTGTCTCTATGATTATGTGTAAAAAAGAGCCTCAAATATGGGCGGGTCGCGGGGGGGGGGTTGTCTACAAGAAGGCCATGGGAAAATTCCCTGTCATTCCCCGCCCATGATCGTTGGAGTCGAGAATGTTTTATTGACACTTTGTGTTGTCCTGAAGGATGGTAAGTTAGAGAGTTTTGGGAAAAGTTCCATAGAGGACAGCCTCACCTTAGCCTGGGCTCCTCAGAAGGTTACACTCAGACACGAAGAGGGGGCTGAAGAGGTTTACTGGGGCAGAGCCTGCTGAAATCACCCGTGGGGGAGAGAGAGGCAAGCAGAGGAAATTGAATTGGGATGCAGCTGCTACAGCAGCAGTTCTCAACCTGGGGTAGGTGTGTGTTTCGAACTGCCCTTTCACAGGGGTCGCCTGATTCATAACAGTAGTTATGAAGTAACAATAAAATAATATTATAGTTGGGGGGGCACCACCACAACAAGAGGAACTGTGTTAAAGGGTTGGGCATCGGGAAGGTTGAGACCCTCTGTGCTGCAGACTCCTCAGCCACTCCTATGGGACCTCTGGAGCTGGGCCATCCCTTCAAAGCTGTCCTAAATTAATGCCAGGGACCAGGTTCTTGCCTCTGCCCCTTTGTCCCTTGCAGAAGTAACCTTGAATGGAGCAGCTTCCATTTGGAGACCTCTCCTAGGGAGACACTCCCCTGTGGACTTCTCTGTGCCTTTAGCCAGCACCCGAGTGGTAGCAACACATCCTCTACCCCAGGCCCCAGGGGCCCTGGGAAACCCAGTTTCCTGGGAAGCTTGTGTCAGCTCAGGCTTCTGGATTTGGAATAACTCTAGGGGTAAGGTCGGGGCATTTGCAGTTTCCCAAGTTCCCTCGGTGATATCACTACTTACAAAAAGTCATTCTGGCCAAAGTGTACTTGGGAGTGGCTGTTGGCCTCATTCAGAGACGACTGGTCTCTGATCTAGAGATTCTGTTGCATGAAGGTACTCACTTGTTAGAGATGGGAACCAAGATGGCCTTTCTCTGACGCTGCTAAATTTTCTCTCATCCTAGACAAGAAATCGCTTTGAAGGTACCAGGTCAGAAGTGGAATCGTTGATGAAGAAGATGAAGGAGAATCCCCTGGATCATAAGACCATCAGTCCCTATACCATGGAGGGCTACCTCTACGTCCAAGAGAAACGTACGTGCTTTTGATTGCCCCCCTCCCCCCACCCCCACCGCTTGGGATGCAGTCCTGCCTTGTGTTTCTAAGGGGAGCAATGTCCTGAAGGGGGCAGCTCCCTGCTGGGGAAGTTCCTCCCATCCCAGAAGTCGGACACATTTGTTTGAACAGCAAGCGCCATTCTCCGAGCTGGAGAGGTGGGGTTTGGGGCAGCGTCCCCGCAGCGACTGTGACAGGTTCCCTGGGCCTGGGTCTGTGGTCAGACTTTAGTTGCTATTGAGTCAGTCAGTCTCAACCCCTGGCAATGTGGTGGGTTCTCAATGAGCGTGCTTTGTAGGCTTCTCAATGACTCATGCCTTTTGCAGGGGCCCTGGCGGCATAGTGGTTATGCACCGGCTGCCAACCACCAATTTAGCTCAAAACCACCTCTGCTCTGCAGGAGAAAGAGGCTTTCTATTCGCATAAAGAGTTAGAGCCTCAGAAACCCGCAGGGGCAGTTCTACCTTGTTCTGTAAGGTCACTTTGACGCAGTGAGGTGTTTTTGTTATTGTTTGTAATTTCTCTTTGAGAAGTAGAATACCAGGCCTTTCTTAGGAAGAACATGTAGGGGGACCTGAACTTTTGGTTTGCCCAACTTTTGGTTAGCAACTGAGTCCATGGGCTGAGACAAATGAGAGTCATTTTATCATGAAAATTCTACAGGGAAAGATAATGTCTCCAAAGATCTTGTCTACTTCTGGCTGGCATGTTCTGATTTCTCTGTAACAGGGAATTCATTGAGGATTGATGGAGGCCTTTGTAGCCTGATGATACCATCTTCTTTCAATAGTATTTTGCTGCTTAAGTGATTGAAATATGGAATGATATATGTACTAAATCCCCTCCTACGCCCCGCCCCCAGAAAGATAATTGAACAAGCATCTGGCAATAGACTTGAAATGCAACAACAAATATCTTGGCTGCCTGGCTTTTCTGGAAGGATACTCTTGAGGGTGTTTCTTTTAGATTACACTTGGATATGTGAGTGTGTTCAAAAAGTTCATGAAAAAATGGCATTGAGACAATGGAATTTTTCCTCAAGCTTGTTGAAGACACCCCCCCACCCCAGTCCCTTCCATAGCTGTTTTCCTTGGCTGTTTTTCATCTTATTTAGTCCTGCTGAAGTGTAATTCGGGGCTTGGAAACAGGTCGGAATTGCGGTATGTCTGTGGGCAGAGCTTGAGGGAGCAGCTGTGTGGGAAGCATGAAGTCATTGCCCAGATGCGACTGGGAAAGGCGCTCAGAGTCTCCTCTCCGCAGTCTCTGCTCAGTCATCTTGCTCCTGTCAGGGAAGAGAGCGGAAACTCGCGATGGAGATTGGTGCTGGGAATGTGGAATCGTGTCCCTAGGGAGCATTGACTTCTCTTATATTTTAAGGCCTGCTGGATGCAGCACTAGTGGGAAACAGTCTGCTCTGGTCCCTGGGGAAGAGCCTGGGGGGGGTTCCATTTCCAGCCTGGGGGATCAGATTTCTGCCTGCCCCAGTCTAGCTGCTGTGGAGCGTGCATTGTGCCAGGAGCAGTTTAAGGAGCGGTGAGCATTATGGGTTAAGGGCTGCACGTTTGTCCAGTGAATGACATGCATAGATATTTTATGTGACATATTACCTTGCAGGTCACTTTGGAACGTCTTGGGTGAAGCACTACTGCACGTACCAACGGGATTCAAAACAGATCACCATGGTGCCATTTGACCAAAAGTCAGGAGGGAAGGGGGTGAGTACACTATAAAATGTCATGTTTACTCTGTTTGGCTAACATAGACCAATCCTAAAACATTTAGGAAGTAACACCTCCAGTTTTCAGTGTAATCAAGAAACACATTTTGCCTGCTGTATTTCCAAGGGGCACAGTACCCTCAAGAATAATAAAACACAACCAGATGATGATTGTCTGCTCTAAGTTAGAGTGGGAACTGCAAGCAAAGAAGATCACTGCCTGTATGCTCTCAGGCGTGTTGGGTGTGTGAGAGGCTACAAGTTCTCAGAGGACCTCATCTATGAAACCACTCTCTGTCCCTCTTGTCTGGAGAGCCCATCGTTTGACAGTGCAGATGTTCCAGATATCTACTGCCGTGTAACAAATCCCCGCAACCCCAGCGAGACATAAAATAACACCAGTCATCTGGTTATTCTCCCAGCTCCTGTGGATCAGGAATTTAGCAAGCATTTTGATGGGTGGGTCAGTCTCGGCATCTCATGCAATCCCACTGGCTAGAGTGGAATGATGATAATTGGAAGCCCCTGAAGGCTGTCCTGGCTAAGCTCTCTCCTGCTCTCCTCCCCACTCTTCTCCGGCCAGTTTGAGCTTCCTCATAGGATGGCAAGCCTCTCGCCTGCCTGCGGGGTCAAGAGGGAGGATCAACAAGTAAGGTGGAACTGGGTTTCCTTTTAATAACTTAGTCCCAGAAGCCACATAGCATTACTGTCCCCTGCCTCTTCGTTGGGACAGTCATGAAAACGCGTCTCACTAGAAGAGGATGTGGGCCCTGCTGCAGAATAGGAGGCAGATGAAAATCTCATTGGATGACGAGCACGTGGGATGGAAGATCTTGTGGCTGTGCCAGCAGTAGATGGTTGGTAACATCTGGTGTCCCAAATTGCCGTTGGGGATTTGCTGGCATGCTCCCTGGCTGCTTCTTTTCCACATAGCTGTTGTCACTCAGACATAGCAATTGTGAGGGCCATGCAGGATCAGGCAGTGTTTTGTTCTGTTCTAGGATGGGTCACAATGAGTCAGAACGGATTCTACAGTCCCCAACAGCAATATGTTTTGAATAACCCTCCCTTCTCCCCGCGTTATTTGTCTGCTGTGACAGTTTCGTCTGCAAACCTCTTGAAATGGAAGGTTGGAGGGTCCGAAACCCTTGAGATTCCACCTCAGCAAGTTCTCGGTGTTAAGGGGTGGAAGGGAGGAGACATAACTCATGGCACTGGTTCTTTTCATGTGTGTCTCTATACCCTCGCCTCCATCGTTAATCCTCGGACACCATTGTGGAGTCATGACCTGGTCGTTCAAACCCACCAGCCTCTCTTTGGGAGAACGAAGTGGCTGTCTACTCTCTATGGACTGACAGTCTCAGAAAGCCTCTGGGGCAGTTCTGCTCAGCCCCACGGGGTCTCCGTGAGTCCAAGTTGACCCGAGAACAGTGGGTTTTGTTTTTTGGAAAGGTAATTCTCTGCAAGCCTTCCACCCTTGGTCCTCCTCATGGTGCATTTTCAGGTACCATGTTTGGTGTGAGTGTGGGCATTGTAATGTGGTGGTTAAGAGCATTGACTCTGAAATCGGACCGCCTGGACCAGTCATGCTGGATGCTGGTATCATTGCTAATAGCCACTCAGCCATGTTGTCCGTCTCGCTCGCCATCACTGCCAGGCATTCTTCCTGGGTTTCTTGTACTTAGCCCATGATTGCGAGGGAATGGAGCTGCCAATAAGAAATGAATAAATAAAGCCCTTTTAATGTTTCTTGGCAGGGGTGGGTTGACTGACAATTAATCTCCGGAAAACAGACAAGTTCCCAAAATATCGGAGCATAGAAAAATGACAGGAGGAATATTAAAAGCCTGTATTAATAGGTGCTCCCTGCGTTTTCATGCACTGGAAGTAGAGTGTAGCCGCGCCTTCCTCGATGTCAGTTATCGACCTTCCTCGCTTCTGCTGGAAATGGGGTCTCCCCCTGCTCTCGTCTGGGGACTCTTTCCCATGTGCTGTCACAAACTCCCCATGAAGAACTTGCTGAGCCTTCCCCTTCCTTCCTTATCAGAGTTCAACTCGCAGGGCAGAGGCCAATTCTTATTGCTGCTTGGACTCCCAAGACTTTTTGATTTAAATTTGCTTGATATGCGTGTGTGAACTTCTGACAGACGTGGGCATGCCTCTAGTGCTATCTAAGGAGCCCTGATAGTGCTGTTGGTAAGCGGAGATCTGCTAGCTATGGGACAGGTGTTCAAGCCCCTCAGATGCTCCTAGGGAGAAAACCGAGGCTGTCTGTTCCTGTAAAGGGTCACAGTCTCAGAACCCTTGTCAGGGCCACTCTGAAGTGGAATCCACTCGATGGCAGTGTGTTTGGTATATCACGAGGATAAGGAACAGGCTGGTGGTGCAGGTGAAGCACTGAGCTACTAAGCAAAGGGTCAGCGGTTCAAAACCACCAGCTACTTAATTGGAGCAAGATGTAGCTGTCTAACATATAAAGATTTATAGCTTTGGAAACCCTATGGGGAAATTGGACTCAATGTCGGTGGCTTAAATTATTTTAAACCATAATTATTAATTTTCCTTGAGTGATCCCTGTTATTTAAATAT
Organism: Nesogale talazaci; assembly: GCA_004026705.1. NCBI lineage: Eukaryota > Metazoa > Chordata > Mammalia > Afrosoricida > Tenrecidae > Nesogale > Nesogale talazaci. The sequence continues at coordinate 87,567 of PVJH01006916.1, forward strand.
TTTTGATGTAAGAGAGAACTTTATATCAAGAAGTAATTATGCATTAATAAAACATCCCAGCCCATAAGTGTGATATTAGCTCATTATTGACTCATGCATTCCTCTTCAGACTCAGGCAGCACACGCAATGATGCCGAATGCAGGAAGATCACAGGCTGGTGGGTGGAAAGTCCTGTGCATCCAGCGGCAGTGTACACATCTCTGGCTGCCACCAGTGTGGTTCCATGTAGGTTGTCAATAGGAATGTGAAGCAGACAGAGTGTGTCTTTTCTCCAGAAAGGAAGAGGGGAAGTCCTAGCATTCCTATGAGAAGGCCACACTCACAAAGAGGAATCACCAGACTGTGACCTGATTGATAAGGTAGACTCCACCCCTTTACTCTTCCTTATCAAGTTGACATGAAATTCTGTAGTAACCACAGACCACCGCTCTCAACTTGACATCTTTACACAACTCTTTAGTCACATCTAATACACAAGGACAAAAGTAAAATGATACTTGTGCCTAACAGGATAAAGCCAAAATGCATACAATTCAATGTTCAGCCTCATTTAAATATATTCCATAAGTGAGTAAAGCATTAGCCTCTATTTGGAAAAAGCAGACTGGTCCTCAATTTGGGTTTGTCAAATATTTTTTTAAACTTTTTTTTTCTTTTAAAAATCATTTTATTAGGGCTGAGCCCCGGTGGCGTAGTGGTTGTGCGCGGGACTGTGGCCCACTGGGATGGAGGTTCAATTCCTACTCACAGGAGCAAAGGCTGGGCCTCCTACTCCCACCATCAGGGCAATGATGCCTAAAAAAAAAAAAAATCATTTTATTGGGGACTTGTACAACTCTTAGTACAATCCATACATACATCCACCCTGCCACTCTTAAGATTCAAATTGATTATGCAACTACTGCACATATCTTGAGGGAATATGTTCCAATTTACTCTGGTGGTACATTGCACATTTCAGAGAAATGAGGGATGACTTGAAGGAATGAGGTGTTCCCCAACTGCTGGCACATGCAGTCGCTGTTCACTGGCATGCATTGACTTAATGCCAACATTGATAATCTTCAATTGTTGTAAAAAGGGTACTTAACTAGAGTTTGTTTGATTTGCAAACAAGCAATTCACTTGACACTGCGCAGGTGTACCCTAATGTCATTAAAGTCATTCTATTAATGGCCCAAATAAATTAATAAAATGAGATATTCCTCTAGTTAGTAGAATAGCAGTATTCTGGTTTTAATCTTTCTTTGATGCAATTTTCTCACCAGTGAAATGAGACTATTAAGAAGATCCTCTGGTGGCGTAGTGGTTGAGTGCGGGATTGCGGCCCACGGGCTTGGTGGTTCAAATCCAGCGGCAGCTCTCTGGGAGCAAGCTGGGTAGCTCCACGACCACCAGAGGGCAGTGATGCCGAGAAAAAAAACAAAAAGAAAAAACCCCAAGAAGATCCTAGTAGGTTTGTTGAGGATTTACTGGATTAGCTTATGTGAGACCTAGAGCACCACAAATGATAACAAGTGTGCATGAGCCTAAATATGACCTGTAATATACTCTACCTGAATATAGAGACTATCTCAGAACTTATTTGACACAGTGGATACGGATGATCCAAGGCTAGACACCAAGATTGGTGTTTCTCATTTTGGGGCTGAAGGGCCTGCCTGCCTGCTTGCCTCCCTTTTCCCTACTGTGCTTGTCCTGAAGGAGAATGGGGAGGTTTCTTACTGTCTGTCTCTACATTTTTTTTTTACAAGGTGCAAGTTCTTTCTTGCATTTGGGTAGATAAGATTGTTTGCAAGGTCCCTGGCCCATTATGGGAAGGAGACTTGGTGGGGCACTTGATTAAACATTGAGTTGCTAGCCACAGGAGCAGCAGGTGGATCCCACTGCCCCTCTGAGGGAGCAAGAGGAGGCCTTCTACTCCCGTTCTAAATACATGTAGTCTCAGAAACCCCCTGGAGGAAGTTCTTTACTGCCCATGAGTTTCCCTGAGTCAGACTCGGGTTGGCAGCAGCGAGTTTGAGTGTGGAGTCCATAACCATGGCCCTTCGCTGACAGCAATCCCGGATATATTAAAGCTGTGGTTCTCACCCTTCCTCATGCCACAACCCTTTCTTACAGTTCCTCATGTGGTGGTGAGCCCCAACCATAAAATTATTTTCATCGCTACTTCATAGCTGTCATTTTACTACTGTGATGAATCAGGGGACCTCTTTGAAAGGCTTGTTCGGCCCCCAAAGGGGTCGAGACCCGCAGATTGAGAACTGCTGCATTAAAGGGCTAGGGACAGGCATGGCACGATTTGTTGGGGTCCAGAAATGCGAAGTGTTTGGTTTGTAGATATGATGAGTACACTGAAGGGGACTTTAAAAAGTTGGTGGCAAAATGGAGCGAAAAGATAACAGAATTCTCCCACAAACTTTTCGAAAACCCTCTCTTCTCCTGGCGCTCCTGTGAGTGAACAGAAGTCCGAGAGAATGGTTGCAAGTTGAGATTCTTTTCTTTTTGTCAAAACTGCCTTTTCTCTTTTCTTTCCTGCCCCTCCCATCTCCCCTTATGTGGAGCAGTGTAGGAAAGTTACCCCTGTTTACTCATAAATTATTTTAAAAATAGTAAAAACGTTGGGCAAAAAAAAGAAAACCCCAAAACTTTGTGGAGTATTTAGGCAGAGATGTAACATGCACTTTGCTTTAATAAGTTCTTGTCTGGAAAGATAGCACAAGGGGAGTGGTACACAAGGAGGTTCATTTCGGCATCATTTACAGTGAAAACCTGAACATAGCTCCATGCCCCCTTCTGAAAGAATCATCTGTCTGCTTGTCTGCTAACTGGGGACACCGTGCTGCTTGGAACACCTCGCTGCTTGTCTGCTGGTTGGGCCTGTGGGCAGAGCACTGTTCCCTGAAGAGACTATGCACAGCTCTGTTTTTGGGGTGGTTTGTTAGGTGGGGTTGACCAGAGAAGCAAATCCAGTGACACTCGTATATGCAAAGAAAGAGCAGTATATCCAGAAGTAATGATATATAAGGAAAATGTTCCAGCACAGTCCAATTCTAATCCGTAGGCTAATCAAATTCTGTAAGTCTCTCATTAGCCTCATGCAGTCATATTCAATGATGTTGAAAGCAGGAGGGTTCCAGGCTGGTGTGTGCCAAGTCGTGTGGATGCAGTGTTGGTTGAAATGTTGCCTGGCTTCAGCAGCTCTCAGGGAGGCCAGCAAGCATGAAGGTCAAGTCAGAGAGAGGGAGGTTTCCTGGGTCCTACTTATGAGAAGGCCATGCCCTCACTCCCATCATACTGTAACCTGACTGACAGGTGCAATACCACCCCCACACTTGTATATATCAGGCTGACATAAAATTATGTAAGTACCCCAAGCAGCAATATGCATTTTCCATTGTGGCTCTTGGAGGTGCCTGCCCTCATTCCTCTGAATTATTTGTGAGCCTTTTCCCCAAATTCAACTACTGTGATGGCTGGCAGCCACAATATTGCAACTGATGTATATGTGTGAGCCCCACTCTGTGACTTCCCACCTCTCAGCCCAAAGCCTGGACAAGGTGAGAGAAACTGCTCAGAAGAGGTCTGGGGATACATTATAACCACACTCCCCTAAACAAATCAAACATAGACAAACACAAATGCCTGCTGCCTTGAGAACCTGTAAGACCGAACTGCACCTTCAGTTCTGTGTTAGTCCAGGTAGGCGAGAGAAACAAATTCATAAACATGCATATGGATATAAGGGAAAGGTTTATATAGAAGAGGAATGGAACCTTGAGAAAGCATCTCAGCCCAGTGCAATCCAAGGTCTTAAGTCCGATATTAGCCCATATGTCCGATACCAGTCTATGTAGTCTCCTTCCAACTCACGAAGCATGTACAATGACGCCAGGATCATCACAGGCCAGTGGATGCAAAGTCATGTGTATCCAGTGATGGTAGAAGCATCCCAGCACTGGCAGGGGTCTCCCCCTGGCTCCTTGTTTCCAGGGCTCAGGGTCCATCAGCAGTATCCATTGGTGAGAGAAGCATTCCAGCACTGATAGGGATTTCCCCATGGCCTCGCCAGCATCTCAGCACTGGCAGGAGTCTCCATGTGGCTTCTCTGGCCCCAGTGGTTTGGTTCCATCCAGGTAAGCCCATGTGGCTTCTCTGGCTCCTCCAGGTCCAGGAATCAGGTCATCTGAATGCTGTCATCTCATCTTGCCAGTAGTCATCTCCAAGGAACTGAGTCTCTGACCTCTCATCTCCATGGGGGAAATATTGCGAGATTTCCCAGAGTTCTCAGAGAACGCCGTGTCCACATAGAGGTCTCATTGGCTATCTCAAGATTGACAGGCTAGACTCCACCCTTACCTTCTTAGTCAAATTGGCACCAGAGTACATGACTGCCACAAGTTCCGAAGCTGGTCATCATCTGGTGAGCAGGCGGCCACGTCTCTTGACTGGTGCCTTCAGACTGCTGACCTTTAAGCTTAGCACTAGGCCGTCAGGACTCAGCATAGCAAAGCCACATCAATTGCCCACAGAATGTATTTTCTCTACTGTTTGGACCATCTGTGATTTGCTTTTGAAAATGTGTATTTTAATATATGAATTTAAAATCTGTAGTAAGTCCTCTGCACATCTCTTAGGTAGGTCATTTTCACCATGTGTTCGTATGGAGCCATCTAAGATGGAATCAGCTTGAAGAGAACTAACAAGATCACGTTTATTATTAAGTGGTAGCGAGCTAAGTTGCTAGTTAGATGGATGCCATTGGGTCAGTCTGACCCAGGGTGACTGTTGTGTTCACCAGGGTCAGCCTCGTCACCCAGCATGGTCCAGTCCACCTAGGGGCTGTCGTTCTAATGCCCCTCAGGATCTCACCGGCCCTTGCTGGCTTCTCCTTAATCCATCACGATGGCCACCTGACAGCGTGTCTAAAGGAAGTGAGTCAGACCGTGTTCTGTTATAATCTCTAAGGTTTTCATTAGCTACTTTTCTTCCTAGACCATCTTAGTCTGGAATCTCTGTTGAAAACTCTTCACCATAGGCCACCCTGCCGGCATTTAAAATACTGGGGACATATCTTCTAGTATAAAAGCACAACATACGTGCCACCATAGTAAGATAAACTGATGGTTGGGTGGCGAATTACCATACAATAGTAGCAAATACTTAGTGGGTACATGCTACGCACCGTGCTAAGCATTTTTTAAAAAGTAACTTTATTGGGTGCTCTTACAGCTTTTGTAATACTCCATACATCAATTCTATCAACCATATTTGTACATATGTTTCCATCCTCATTTTCTAAACATTTGCTTTTTATTTGAGCCCTTATATCAGTTTCTCATCCTCTCACCCCAAATTCCGACCCCTTGATGAATTATAAATTATTGTTGTTTTCATATCATACACTGGTATCTCCCTTCACTCATGATTCTCTGTCTGTTGGGAGTAGGCATTGATAATTGTGATGGGTTTCCGCTTCCATCACCTCCTCCCCTTACCCTCCATCCTTTCCCTCCTGGTATCACTACTCCCATTTCTGCCCCTGACAGGTTTATCTGACCTGGGTTCTGTATGTCTTGACCTCTGATCTGTATCAGTGCACCTGCTCCAATCTAGTCTGACGTGAAAGGCAGCACTGGGACCATGATAGTGGGGGTGAGAATTTTGTGTTTCCTTGGTGCTATACTGCACCCTGCCTGAATCATCCTTCCTTTGTGACCCTTCTGTGCCCTATAGTTTGCAGATGGGTTTTGAGTCTCAACCTGACCCCCCTCTTTCCCAACAATAGTTTGTTTTGGGTCTTCTGGTGCCTGTTAACCTGATTCTGTCGACACCTCATGGTTACACAGGATGATGTGCTTCTTCCATGTGGGCTTGTTGCTTCTCAGCTAGATGGTTGCTTATTTAACTTCAAGCCGCGAAGATCCCAGATGCTATATATTTTGATTGCCAGACATCATTAGCTTTTTTTTTTAACCACATTTGCTTGTACACTCACTTTGTTTTCAGCGATCTTGTCGGGAGGGTGAGCATCACAGAATACCAGGTTGTTAGAACAAAGGGTTCTTGTATTGAGGGAAGGCTTGAGCAGAGGCCCAAAGTCCATCCACTTCCTCAATATAATGCCATATTAATATATGTACATAAGCCAATACCTCTATTTTTTATGAATTAATATAGTTACATAAGTGCACACCTGTGTTTATGCCTCTCTGTACCTTGGCTTCCTGGATCTTTCCTCTGTTCCTTTTCCTTCCTCCTTTCCCACCATCATGCTTGCCCTTCTTCTGCCTCTTAATAATTCCTCTCAGCTAAATTGCTGTTGGTCCCACACCACCAGAAAAGCTATGTCCTCCTTGTTTTTTTTAGTTGTCTAGTTGTTCCCTGTCTGTGGCATTGTCTGCTCACCACTCCTTTTCCCTCGCCTCCTCATCCTAAGTCCCCCCGGAAACATTGGTTTCAGTGCTTTCTCCTCAGGCTTGCTTTCCAGGCCTTTCTTATATAGGTAGGTGATGAGGATGATACTGATGTTAATTCAACTTTTAATCTCTGCCACGTGTCTGAGGCAGGCTTTATTTCATCAACCTTTTATATCGAAGCTGCGAATTCATAGGCGGTTGCAAAAATACTATTTGCAATTTGGGTCAAGACAGCATACTGTCACAACCAAGAAATTGAGTCCATTCAGTCCCTTGACCTTAGTCAGATTTCTCCAGTTTTGTTCCCACCCATTTGTGTCTCTGTGTGTTTATGATTGTATCCCATGGGGCTACCAAAAGTGTGTGGAAAATGGAATTGAAAGATAATGAGTTTTTTTCTGCAACCTTTTTGAAGCCTTTCCTGTACATGTGTATCATTATGTGCTGTTTTAGCCCGAGTGCATATTCATGAACCCCTACTGCAATCAAGATACAGCACAAGGATCCTTTCTGCTACCTTTACAGTCACACCCAACCTTTTCCCTCTGTCTTCCTCCTCCAGTTCCTAGTCCTGGAAACCACTGGTCTGAGACAGGATTTACGTTCATTCGCATTTGATGCCCTGAGATCCAGGAATGACTGTCAGTCTTCCCAGTGGCTCCCACCAAGTGTGGAACTGCTCAGTGATCCTGTGAAGGGACATGGAGTTGATCTTTTTTAGGATGTGTTATGAAGACAGGATTCATATGCTCACAAGACATAGGAAACATGATTCCTGCTTCTTGGACTGTGAGAGGCCTGTACGTGGTTATGACAGGTATCTGCAGATGGAATGGGGTATGTCCCAAAGCTTCTGAGTTGCCAATAAAACTGCACCAGAACTGGCAACTGGCTGATAAAGAGAATATCAAAATTCCTGATGAAGGAGGGACCAATAGAGAATTTAAAGAAGCAATTCTTCTCTGGGTTGTGATACAGTTTCACAAACCATCATGAGTCCTGATAATTAATAATTACAAATAATAGTGAGTAATAATAAATAGCCAAGGTTCATTCCATGATGCTCACCTTCCCAATATGATCACTGAAAACAAAGCTGGCGCATAAGCAAATGTGGTGAAGAAAGCTGATGGTGCCCAGCTATCAAAAGATAAAACGTCTGGAGTCTTAAAGGCTTGAAGATGAACAAGTGGTCATCTACCTCAGAAGCAACAAAGCCCACATGGAAGAAGCACAGCAGCCTGTGTGAGCATGAGGTGTCAATAGGATCAGGTACCAGGCAACAAAGAATAAAAATCGTATCATTGTGAATGAGGGGGAGTGCGGAGTAGGGACCCAAAGCCCATCTGTAGGCAACTGGACGTCCCCTTACAGAAGGGTCGAGAGGAGGAGATGAACCAGTTAGGGTGCAGTGTAGCAATGATGAAACATATAACTTTCCTTTAGTTGTTTAATGCTTCCTCCTCCCACTATCATGATCCCAAGATCCCAATTCTGCCTTACAAATTTGGCAAGACTTGCTACACTGTTACAGATAGGAAATGGAAACACAGGGAATGCAGAAGAGATGACCCCTTCAGGACCAGTGGTGAGAGTGGTAATACTAGGAGGGTGGAGGGAAGGTGGGGTAGATAGGGGGAACTGATTACAAGGATCTACACATAAATCCTCCCAGGAGGACAGACAACAGAAAAGTGGATGAAGGGAGACATCAGAGAGTGTAAGGCATTACAATAATAATAATTATTATTTAATTATCAAGGGTTCATGAGGGAGGGGGAAAATGAGCTGATATCAAGGGCTCAACTCAAAAGTAAATGTTTTTAGAATGAGGGTAGCAAATGTATAAATGTGCTTAACACAATGTATGTATTATGGGTTGTGATAAGAGTTGTATGAGCCCCTGATAAGATGTTTTTTTTAAAAAAAATTGCCGTTGTGTACTGAAAGAATATTTGCTAGCTGCATTGAATGTATTAGCCAAAAACAAGGCTTATAGGATTAATTGAGTGCCGTAGAAATGTTTCGACACACTGATGAAGCCCTGGAAGCATTTAATCATCTATGCCAGAATATTTGTAAGACAGCTATTTAGAGAAGTGATTGGAAGAAATCCATGTTTGTTTCCATTCCAAAGAAAGCTGAAATTATAGAAATGCTCAAATTATAGAAAAAATATGATTAATAGCATGTGCAAGTAAAATTTTGCTGAAGATCACCCAACAATGGTTGCAGTAGTATATTGACAGCAGACAGAGGTTCTGCTGGATTCTGAAGGGGACATAGATCATGGGATATCACTGCTGATGCTAGATAGATCTTGACTGAAAGCACAAAGACATTTGACTGTGTGGTTTATTACAAAGTACGGATAACCTTAAGAAAAAGTGAGAATTCCAGAACACTTCATTGTGCTCTTGTGGAACTTGGACCTGGACCAATAAGCTGTTGTGCAAACAGAACAAGGGAACGTTGCAGGTTGAAAATCAGGAATGGTGTTCATCACGGGTGTATCTCTTTACTATACTCATTCAATTTGTGTGCTGAGCAAATAATCAGAGAAACTGGATTATATAAAGAAGACTGTGGCATCAGGTGAAGGAAAGGATATTAACAACTGCACTATGTGTATGACACAGCCTGGAGCATTTGCTGATGAAGATCAAGGATTGTGGCCTTTCGGTGGATTTAGAGCTCAATGTAAGGAAAACCAAATCCTCACAAGTGGATCAATGTGTAACCTCATGATAAATGGAGAAAAGATTGAAGTTGTCAAAGATTTCGTAATTTTAAATAGTAGTTCTGTTGGCATATAATTCACATATCATACAAGTATAAAGTTCAGTTGCATCAAGAAGTGCTGTCCCATCATCACCATCCGTTTGGGAGCGCATTTCCTTTCTTCTTGTCCTCCCTGTTATTAGCTCCTCATTTCCCCCAGCCTCCCCTGCCATGCCCCCAAGAAAACATTAATCCAGTTACTGTCTCTGTAGATGTACTCATTCCGGATTTCATATGGAGAAAAACATAAAAGTAAAAAACAAAACAAAGCAAAACAATAACCAAGCAGATCCAAGACCTCAATAGAAAGCAGAAAATATTAAAAACTATACAAAACAAAAACATTCTACAGTATATTAAAATTCTAAAAACAAATTTAAAATGGATCATGCAGGAAGTATTTTACCTTGTTTGGATGCACAACGAGTGCTTTGGAAGCAGCATTTAAGAGATCACATGGCACATTGCTTTTGAGGAAATCGGCTGCTCAAGATCTCTCTGGAGTGTTGAAGAGCAGGATATTACATTGAGGACTGAGTGCATCTAACCCAAGTCATGGTACTTCCCATCGCGTCACATGCGTGCGAAAGATGAACGCTGAATTAAAAGAAATGATCAGTGCATTTGAATTATGGCG